>JADBHU010000542.1:0-40291 GCA_017140155.1 Fusarium devonianum
GGCCAGGGGGGAACACGATGTCATAGCTCCTGTCGTATAGCTAGCGTCTAAGTAACTAACTACTTCGTTCAATGAAGCATGAATGCCCATTATCTGAGCCAAGTCTGTCTCTCTCTGAGGCTGCAGACGTTGCTTCTGCTTCGCAACTTACAACCTGGACCATTTGCGCCGAGAGACAGCATAACACCACGCACATGACAATCCCTGCCATTGCCTGCCCGGCAGCACCTTTCAGTCTCACAATACGATATGCTTCCCCAATGGCCTTGGTTCTTCCGGGCTGTGTCTGCCGTTGGCGTGCAAGGATCGTCGCGACAGGGGGACAAGCTGTTTCCATCTCGGGGCAAGCTGGATGCCGAATTGGGCGAACCTCCAGCCGACGTCAATGACATCAAAGAAAACACTACCCGACCGACTAATCATTGCTTGGCGCACGGTCTGCGTGACTTTCCTCAGGCTCGCGATTGGCACGCATGTCGAGAAGCGATGTGCATTTGCAGCAATAGTCCGAGGCTCTAAGCCTCTTTTTTTCTTTCCATTTTGGTTCGTATCTAGTCTTGATTGATCTTCGTCACTACAAGCGTAAAACACATTGGGCCGTCGTCAGGTCCCACAACGCCAGAGACGAAAGCCAGTCAGTCCGCCTGGCTCGTCCCCGGATGTCTATCGTGTCTCCTGTTCCGTGCTACTACTTTACTTTGCCTGACCGCCTGTGGGGATCTTGAACAGCACCGCGCGACCCTCCGGTCCGTCGCCAAGAGCCTTGTCCACGCGGAAGTATCCCTTGCGCTCCAGCTGGAGGAAGTCGCCCTCCTTCAGCTGCGCGATGTTGGCGTCGCACAGAGCCTCCGTCATCCACGCCGTCTCGGGCGCCAGGAAGTCGTCCAGGTTGTCGTCCTTCTCCAGCGTGTCCTTGGTGATGAGGTAGCCAAAGTCCCAGAGCTCGGCCTCGACGAGGTTCTCGGGGTCAGACGCCAGCCACGTCACCTTCTTCTCTGTGGTCTTGAAGTCGCCAGCAAGGTGCAGCTCAAGCTGGAGCTCCTTGATGGGGGCCGCGGCCGACTTGTCCACTCCGCGCGCGATGGCGTTGCCCCAGCTCATCAAGGTGATCTCCTCGTTGTCGGCGAACGAAGCAGCATCGGCTTGGTCGATGATGAGCTTGGGGCCGAAGGTCACCGACTTATTGCCAACCTCGGGGTTCTTGACGTGCTTGGGCCTGTCCTCCTTGAAAGATTGCTCAGGACCTCCGATAAGGGTAACGGCAACAGCATCCTTCTTCTCAATGGCCATGAATCGGGGCACAACGGGGTCGAGCATCCGCTTGTTGATCGCCCAGATGGTTGTCCAGTCCATGGTGACGATGTTTCGGCTGGGGCCCTGCTTGAGCATGAACTCGCGAAGAGCAGGAACACTCAGGCCGCGGCGGAGGATGCCGCGCACGGTGGGCAGACGGGGATCGTCCCAGCCGCTGACACGGCCAGTGTCGACGACCTTGGTGAGCTTTCGCTTGGAGAGGAAGGTTCGGATAAAGTTGATGCGCGCAAACTCCCACAGGTTGACCTTGCGGAGCTTGAGGGTGTCGATGAACCAGTGGAACTGCTCGTTGCGGTCGGCATACTCGGTCGTTCGCAGCGCGTGCGTGACGCCCTCGAGACTGTCGACGACGGGGCAGGCAAAGTCGTAGGTAGGGTAGATGTTCCAGGTCCAGCCAGTGCGGTGGTGAGGCGCGGGCTCCTTCTCCTTCCAGTTGGGGAATCGGTAGATGACGGGGTCTCGCATGGAGCCGTTGCTCGAGTCAAAGGCGATGCGGGCGCGGATGCAGTGTTTTCGGCCCAGGTCGGTGCCGTTCTTCATCTCCCTGAACATGGCCAAGCTCTCCTCGGCAGGGCGGTCACGGCACTTGCTGGCCAGACGGTTCTTGCGGTCCAACTTCTGCACCTCCTGGTCGGTGTCGTCGGCGTAGGCATTTCCGTCCTTGATCATTTGCTCGGCAACGTCGTAGAGCTCCTGGAAGTAGTCACTGGTGTGGGTAACCTGGACGTACTTGATGTCCATCAGCTCGAGGTCGTGCAGGATGGCATCCTCGTACTCCTGCTTCTCCTTGGAGGGGTTTGTGTCATCGAATCGGACGAGGAGCTTGCCCTTGCCGTCGGGGGCGGTCTTGGCGAAGTAATCGTTAAGAAGAGCGGCCTTGGCGTGGCCAATGTGAAGGAAACCACTGCGGTGAAGAGGTCAGTATAGTGCCACGCATGTCACGCCATGCTGGACGTGGGCGTACCTGGGCTCGGGAGGGAATCGGGTAACGACGCCGCTCTCGGTGTTGCTGAGACCAATGTTGTAGTTGGCTCCTCCAACGCGCTTCTCGGTCTTGGGGTTGGCCTTCTCGTTGATCTCAGGGTGGGCCTCTTCGATGTACTTGAACCATCGGGTGACGTTGGCGTGGGCGCCCTTGCGGACGAGGCCAATGGCAACCTTGTTGGTGCGCAGGGCGGTCCAGACCTTCTCGTCGGCCTCTCCCAGGCTGTAGCCGCCAAGGTAGGTTCGGAGGGTGAGGTGCTTGTCGAGCTCGGTGATCAAGGGTCCGATGGTCTTGAAGTCGGCGGCGGCGAGCACTGGAGCCGCGCTCTCGGCGTCGAAGCTCATCGTGGCGGGGGGGGGTTATGTTGTAGAGGCTTTAAGTATCGGGCAATCGTAGTATCGTAGAATGTGTCTCGTTTTGAGTTCGCGTCTTGGTTCGTCGTCTCTCGTTTCTCGCTCTCGTTCTATGCAGATGCAAAGTGGGAATTGCCCGCCCGCAGTAGGTCTCTTGTGCCCCAATTGACCGCCAAGGATTTTGGAGGGGTCGAAGATTTTGGCGGGGTGATTCTGGATGGATGACTCAGAATTTCGTCAATTGCAGCACGTGACCATGGTCGGACGAAATCCAACTCTTACAATTTTATGGGCGTTTCTGAAGAAATGCTTGGGAAGGTAGCCAAGATAGATCGGGCTGCTAGAAGCTTGGTTGTGTCTGATTCAATGCTCTAATTGTTTTCTGGGCTTACCTCCGTCTCATTTTATGTCATCGCGTCTTTCACCGTCTTGTTCCTGGACACCCCTGATCAAATAGACCTTCCGTCTAGCGATTCAGCAATCATGTTACCGTCGTTCCACTAAGCCCGCAACCGGAGATGATAGTCTTTCCATTCCCAACCCTTAAAACACTTCCCTGTTCATAACTGAAGTTGTCATTCGCGGAGGAACTTGCCTAGGCCAAGTCTTGCACACTGCGGCCGTTTATCGGCGAGGAAACACGCGATTTACCCATTCGCCTACCCTATGACTCTCTGAGCCCGGCTCGGTGAGCCCCGGACCCGGAAACTCGGAACCGAACCCGCCGGCTTTGAGCCGGCTTTAGCTCCATTGCCGACCGGGAACTGATCTATCTGTTCCGGCTCGTTAAGCAATGCGAATTTCATAGAGGGTCTGCGAACAGCAGATCCCACAGTCATCGTTAAGGGACGTCAAATGCCCGCTTCATGAGCCTTTTGGAGAGCAGGGTGTTGACGGTTTCTGACATTCCAGACTAACCCTTTTTTATCCAGATGACTTACTCTACCCGTATGATTTCTTCAAACTTATCCCGGTGTCGCGCCGAGAAATTCCCCGTGCATGTGTGCGACTTACTAATGCTGTGAATCTCAAAACAACGCCTGAACATGTGGTCGGTAATGTTGAGTTCTTTCTCAAAACTGACTTGAGCAGCTATTCGTCACAAATACTTGACCTCTCCCTTCTGCGAGTATTGCTCATAAACTTCACTAAATAGAGGTTTCACGCTGAGGGGTTGAGATTAAAGATAGCTGCCCTTTTGCGGCTTGAAAAAGGCAGGGCTCTGTGAGACTAATAAAGTAAAATACAAAGTGAACTATTATCTATCTATCTGGAGCATTTTGGCACATCCATCTATCGGTGAGGCCACTAAAGGCAGAGTACAGTCCCGAAAACATGACTATACTCTGTCCAAACCTTTGAATCAATTTCCAGAAAGCTTTTCCTTGACGACGGACAATCCTCGAGTTCCACCAATCGCTTTGCGCAGAGAAGCCCCGGAACCGCCGAATGAAAAGGCCAAAAACGCCGAAAGAGTCTCAGACAGCATCTTCTCCAGAACGACCCCATCAACACTTCCAAGTAGAGGCTCAACCTGCTTCGTAGCTTCCTTTGGCAAGTCAAGAGCATGGAGCACCAGAGGATAGTCCGTGAAAGAGCCATGAACCGTGCCAGATACCTCGAGTTCCATCTTCGGCCCCCGGAGCGCATTCCAAAACTTCACCCACGTCTTGTCTTCAACCCGGTGGTTGGGTCGGCCGAGCTGCATGAAAGGCTTGTTGAGCCCTCGGCTCAGAGCCGGGTCGAAGAGTCGTCCATCGAGGTTTACGCCGCCGCGGATCGCTGGGTTCAGGAGCATAGCCCCAGCCGCGCTAGCTCCGCCCATGGAGTGGCCAAGAGCGGCGATCTTTTTGGTGTCTATCTTCCCGGGCAGACCCTTGAAGACCTTGCGCTGGAAAGAAGAGCGTTGAAGTTGAGAGACGATGAATGAAATATCCTCCGCTCGAACCTAACTTGAGATTAGCTGGGATGCATTCGACTCTGGGAGGGCTCATTACCTGAGTCGCCTTCGTAAGGGTGCCAGTGTCTTCGGGCATATCAACTCCTGCAATGATGGTGCCATCCGGGAACTCGACGATACCGGCATCGTACGGATGGTCGACTAGCACGACGACATAGCCGTAGCTTGCCAAGGACCTTGCCTTCGCACTATAGATCAAGCGAGAGTTTCCAGCCCCGGAAGAAAACACAGCCACAGGGAACCCAGCGCTTTTCTGGTTGTCGCTGTCCTTACAAGCCGAGGGGTTGCGAACACGGCAGACTTCCATCTCCAAATCCGAGAAAGTGTCATTGGAAAGACCCAGCTCGCTAACTTGGAGGCCATAGGACTCAGCGGTAGCCGGCGGCATGTAAGGGACTCGCTCCTTGGAGCAAGAGCTTGCATCGACCGGCCAGAAGATCGAGGTAAGGAGACGTCTCTGCTGGTGTTTCGGTGCGTACGGGTCAATGCGATGGTGGTCGGTCATGGCCTGAATGCGGAGGGCAGCGGAGTATGGGCCACTCGGGTTTGGCAGCAGCAGAGCATTGCCAGCAGCGAGAAACGCACATAGGACGAATAAGAGGTGCATGGTGATAATGGCCTTGAAAGAAGGTAGGAGTGTAGAGAGGAAAATGATTGAGGTGTTGGTGAGCTAACAAACAGAATTATATTTCGGATGAGAAACCCCATCCTTTATACAAGCACATCTCCCTCTACCAGCTGGAGACCCTGAAGTTCATTCATTAGAGAACCTCTTGGCGGTAGGTGTAAATTGGGAGATGACGACACAAGCCAAACCCAGGTAGGATAAGATCGAGCGAGACTGAGCGAGCCTCTCAATACCCTGTCCTGGTTCCGTTTCTCATTTACCCCAGTCAATACGGTTCCACGAGCTTCTTTCTCGCAGAAGGGCTTTATATTGGCGAAACTTTAAGCCCAGGTCCCTGCAAAGCGAAGTAGGCCTGTATATGCCATTGGGCTAGATCCCACGCGCTAGAGATAGCGTCGCTCAATTGATTCCGAATCGGGCATCGTGGGCTTCTCCACATCATTTCGCTCAATCGATACCCCTTCTAGAATAAACTCAAGGGCGCTCCTCCTGCAACACCGGATCTGCGTCCCAGAATCTTTACAACATGTGAAACCCCTACGTTCAAGTTTTACCCTTCAGCTTTCACAGGTTGCAGAGATGCCGCTAGGCCCATTTGATCGCCGCAAGAAACGGTCTCGTTGTCTCGCTTGTTCAGCGAGCCACCTGAAAGTGAGATTGTCTCCATGTCCACCGTTACTCGTCTAAGCCATGATTGCAGTGTTCTGGAAGCCTTCCATGCAGTAACTGCCAACGGCGGCAAATCAACTGCGACTTTTCGTCGACAAAAAGGCCGCCTGCGCAGATCAAAATCGTTGGTGGTGGACCTACCAGCAAAATTCGTCCCACGGCTTCAGCCACCGTCTTCAATGCTCATTACGAATTTCGGCCGCAGCTCATCATTAGCCCCCATGTTGAGAAAAGCTCATACGTCTTCCGTTACTTTGACGTCTTCTTAGTCAAAAACCAGTTCATCAGCCAGAGCATGTTCTCTGCCGATGTCCTAGAGCTGGTACAGCAGTCGGCATCCGGAGCCTACCTGCGCGATGCAGTCGTTGCACTTGGCGCTATGCAAGCCACGAGACTTGGGTCATATGAAGGGATCAGACCGAATGAAGCTTACAAGTTTGCTGTGCATCACTACTCAAAGTCAGTGACGGGACTTCGCTCAGCCCTCGACCGATTCGCAGAACTGCCCAGCCTTCGCCCCAGCATCCTATGGACTACCCATCTACTGGGGCTTTTTGAAGTGAGTTCGCAGCTTAACAATTTACACATTGACTAATAGGTTGTCCAGCTGATGAGTGATGCGACGGGACAAGGCTGGATCCAGCATCTTGTCCATGGTACTTCAAGCGCACTGGTTGCGACTGGGCCAACGGCCTTTCGAAGCGGCTTTGGCAGAAGATTCTTCACTGAAATCCGAATCTTTGAAGTCTGCCGCGCTATTGTGTTCAACGAACCCACCTTTCTCGCAAGCCAAGAATGGAGAGGTCTTTTGGCACAGCTACGAGCCTCGGCAGGCGATGGCGAGACCGATTTTCTAGATGAACTGCTCGACATCATTGTGTCGTGTTCATCCCTTCGCGTTCGGTAAGCGTTACTGCCAATGCCGTGTGAAATCCTGAATAAAAGTGAAGCTAACATTTTCGGAAATACAGGGCAGCAGATTTCATTTGGTCATTGGAAAACGAGTCGCTTCCAAGCCACCCTGATGAGGCTCTCGATATCGCTGCGGAAGGATTTCGTCTACGACTAGCACTTGCTCTTTGGCAGGAGCACCAGGGACTACCAGACAAAGCACCAGATCTCAGGGATAAAGTTGGCAATTATGTCGCGTTCCGAACACTGGCGGCCGTGTTCTTCTCAGCAACAAGCATCTACCTCTCCGGAGTTTTTGACTACGAGATGATGCACTGGGAAAACATGGGTATCTTGGTCCCCAGCCTGACCGAAGAGGAGATTCAAGCCCATGTCTCAACTATTTTGGAACTGACAGCCTTTATCCTCAACCGCTCGGACATCTCGGCTGTGTTGGTACTGTTTCCTCTGAGAGTCGCCGGTGCGCGCTCTCGGGGGACGTGGCAGCAGGAGTTCATTCTTGAGCAACTAGCCAAGATTGAGCAGAGTTTTCCAGTAGCTTCTGCTTTCAGATCTGAGCTGGTAGAGTTGTGGACTGATGGACGATGAGTAAGACGCATACATAAAATCAGATAGCGTCAACTTTGAACCTAGCGATGTACTCGATTTAATTGTGCTTTAATAGACTAAAGGTGTTCCCGCATATTCACATTCAGTTCATCGTAAGCTGGAAGTACCTTGACTTTGAGAGAGAAACGAGCAATCTACATAGTTTTAATCTTAAGCGTCTGTTCGTTGCTTACTATTCTACTATTCTAAGAAGCACCATCGTGTTCAGCAGCAACCGTCTGAGCCACAACTATAGCCATGGCTCCCCTCACCCTCATGATGTTTATGAGCTCCCTCAGCCTCCCTACTCAAGCAGCTAACATGAAACGGCGTCAACTTGATCAACCCCGGAATATCCCTCAAAAGGCCAATATTGCTCTTGAAGTCCTCCGTCTCGCGGAACTTCTGGTGCGCCTCCACGCTGGGCCAGCCGATGAACGCGACAAGCATGGAGCCCGACTTGGCCTCGTCGCCCTTGACGGGAACGTCGTTCTCCACGCTCCAGCCGTAGCTGATGCCGCGCCAGTCGGCCGACGTCTTTAGCGCTTTGCCGGTGAACTCCTCCAGGCGCCTCGTCGCCGTGGCGCGGGAGGCGACGTCGTAGTCGGGGGGGAAGAAGGCGAGGAGGACCTCGGTGACTGGCGAGCGGGTGCTGTCGAGGACGTCCTCGGCGGGGTATGGGTTCACTGTGACGTGCTTGTTGAGATGCTTTGAAAAGTCGACGTGAGGCTTGAGAGACTCGATGATTGGGCCATGTTGGCTGAGTGATTAGTTAGCTTTGTGGTTCTTCTCTGTAAATGAATGGAGCCATCTCGCGGTGGTTATTGAGAGTTGGGATCACTGCAAAGAGTATCTCATCATCCCGGTCTACTTACTCGCTCTTTGAGTAGTCCGCGTGGTGATCCGTCGTCTCCCAGTCCAAAAACAACCAAAGAGTCGTCGGGTTCTCAATCTCAACACCAGTATAAACCCGTCGCGCGCCAGGTTGCTTCAGCGCCGTGTCGAGAACATCCGCATAAACCCTGCCAGCGTCTGTCGACTCATCGAAGGGGTTTGCGTTCTCGTTGAGAGTCACGCAAGAGAACTCGGTCACATTGCTCACTTTGGAAGTCATTGTGAGATTAAGCTACAAAATAGAGATAAAGAATGAGAATGAACGAAGAAGCTGTCTGCCTTCAATGGGTGCGAATTGAGGGGGAGGGGAATACATAAGGCGGCCTCAGCGGGGTCGCTCCACGTGCTAGTTCGCTTGTTGTCGTTCCTTTTGCCCGTATGGAAGAAGGGAAACCTGACAACACCATCAATTTTGGTGATGAGACAAAATTGACCAGGTGCGTCTAGACCAGCGGGTGGTGACTCATGGATCGCTCGCTCATGCGGATGACAACTGTGAGTTTCGGTAGAGTAAAGGTGCAATCGTCAATCGTTAAGGACATTATGCTACGCTCATACAAACATGCTAAACAACAGAGACCAATGTAATTTAGTCCAGCCCTTGATCTACCCTCACCCTCCTCACTATTTCTTGAACCCGTGTCGCTGAAGCCACTTCGGATGGTGCTCTTCCTCCCACCTCTTCTCCGCCCTCCTCAACGTCGACGAAATATCCCAATAGTCCCTCTTCTGCGCCAGATCCCGCGGCGTCCTCCCCTTGTTATCCTCGATCGTCGGGTCCGCTCGCCAATCCCTCAGGAACCTCACAACCTCCCTCCTCTCGTCGTCGCCATCCTCGGCCGCGCTCGCCGCGTAGTGCAGCGGAGTGCGCCCGTCGACGGTTCGCGCGTTGGGGTCCGCCCGTCCGTCGTCCACGAGGTACTCTACCATGGCGACGGAGGCGTACCGCGCCGCGAGGTGCAGGGGGGTTCGGCCGCCGTTGGCGCGGGCGTTGCAGTCGGCGCCGTGGTCGACGAGGAGCATTGCAATGGCGAGGTGATCGCGCTCGGCGGAGAGGTGCAGCGGTGTCAGACCCTGGGGATCGCGCACCATTGGAGACGCGACGCGGAGGGCATCTCCACAGGTGTTGATGTCGCCGTTCCAGGCGGCGTCTAGCAAGATATCTTCAGGGTCGTCTACTGGGAGAGGCTCTGTGGCCAACTTTGCTGTTGTGTCGCTTGCGGTTGCGGGGAAGGGCTTTATACCGGTCGGCTCCTTGTTGTCAGAGTTATGAGGTTTGGGCTCATCTTTCTCTGTCTCCGTCGACACGTTCGGCTGCGGCGCCCTGAAATGGACAGACGGTTGTGATGTCTGGCTTGGATCGGCACCAACCTTGATATTTTCATCGCCTGGAGCCTCCTTTGGCTCAACCGGAGAAGACTTCTTGCTATCAGGTGAACCTTCATTGGAGCCATCTGCTGTAGACGCCGACTTCTCGGTAGAGGCTGGCCCCTTTTCGCTCGCGGGTTCCTCGGTGTCTGCCTCAGTAGGCTTAGGCGAGCCATCGTGCTCTTGGATGGGGATCGTGGAATACTTCCCCACCGGAGGAGGATCCAGACCCGTAGAGCGCGGCCTCGACCTTGACGACCTTCGCTCCGGGGCTGGCTGTCGCATCTCGGAGGAACCAGGTTTCGGGATCGGATTGTTCAAGCCCGGGGGCGCAGGCTTCATGAGAGCGCGTCTGAACCAGCTGTTAGCATTGCCCCGTGGTGAGTACAATATACGGGCGCTTACGAGTAGATGCTGACCATGAGGGTACCGAGGTTCCCCAGTTGCTTCTCCAGGTCGGCATCCGCTTCCTGGATTCTGGCTTTCCACTGCTTCTCGTACCTGTACGAGCTGTAGAACTCCCCAAACCCATCAAGAATAGTCCCTGATGTTCCCTCCTTGCTCATGTCCCGAAGGAGCGTGGTCATCTTCTCCAGAGCCCTGCTTGCTTTTCTTATCGAGGTCTCAATCTGCTGTCTGAGGGTCTCTCCGCCGTCGCCCTCTACAAGATCAGGACGAGCATTGAGAGTAGTCTGAATCTGCGCGATGGTATCCTTGGCGGCCGTGACCCGCGCGGAAAGTGCTCTGATCTCATCCGGGGCCTGCTGGATGTTCATGAACCAGTCGGCCCATTCCTTGGCCGAGTCGGCGTTGTCGTTCAAGTACTTGACTCCTGCGTACGTGCCCAGCACTTGTGGGAGGTTATTAAGGAACCCGAATCCTTTGTTCTGGCTCTGATTAGGCCCTGGCCTCTCACCAGGCTTGCTGCCGGGCTTGTCCGCGGCCTTGTCTGTGGGTTTAGCGGTTGGCTGTTCGGGAGAAGCTCGCGATTTGGCTCCGGCACCCGGAGACGGCTTCGCTTCGTGATCGGCCGAGCTACTCGCCTCATGCCGACGCGCTGACGGTGATTTGTCTCTCGACCGACGTCTACCGCGAAGCATCTCCGAGGCCAGGTGGGCCGCTGGCCTATACCCCGGAGGCGGTGGCGGTGATGTCTTTTGTGCGCCCGGAGGATATCTCGGCGACCGGGGTGGCTCATACGACGACCTTCGCTTGTGATCGGGTCGAAAGCTGTCCGTGGGATATGATTTCATCGGGGGACGTGCACCAGTTGGCATCCTTGGGGATGATGGCCACGGCGGTGTTTCATGACCGTACGGGCGTCGACGATCGGTCCTAGCAGAACGGTCGCTGCGGTATCGCGGTGGACTGGGCGACTGTCGGCGAGAAGCTGGTCGGCTCTCGTCATCGCCCGAAAAGTCAGAGTCACGGTTCATTCGACGTCGAAGAGGCCGGCCCGTTCTTTTTAACGGAGGAGCCGGTCGCGCTTTTGGTGAGACGGAGCGCCATCGGGTGTCCCTCCTCTTGGGAGGGCCATAGTATGAGTTTCTTGGGCTTGACGAAGGAGGATATTGCGGTCGGCGACTGGCTTCGTGCGACTTTGCCCTCCGCGTCGAGGCCCCGCCTGAGGTGGGAGACCTCAGCAAACTGCTTGCTCCATGGATAGAGGTGGGCCGGGATCTAGTGGAAGGGCTCTTGGTGGACGGGGCAGGCTTTGGAGCTGGTTTACGCGAGCTTGTGGACACAGCGGGACGTTTCGGTGCCGTCGATCGCTTCTTGGACGAGGGTTTGCCCGGCATTCTTTAAACAAAGCTACGGGGAAAACGATAGCCAAGGATAGCGATGCATGCTGCTTTATAAATAAGAGACTCGACTGAGAATGGAGGCCCAAGATCGGCAGCCAGCGACAACAGCCGTTGGAACCGGTCCGGGAGGACGGCATGACGACATTGCGGGCATTCCACAGCCTTATGAGGGAACATTCGATGCAATCAGAAATCCGGGGGACCATGATCATTGGCCCTTCTGCACGCGAGCAAAAGGCGCGGGTGTTTCCTCTTGGGCAGGGACACGTTGTTGCGACCTGTGACGTGTCTGTTGATCCCTCTTCGGGGAAGGGAACGTCAGCAATTATCGTGGGGGCGGCCTTTGAGTTGCGGGACCACCAGGGGAAAGCTTCCGGGGCGGGTCTGGAGTAATGCGACTAGAAGAAGGACAAGGAATCCATGTGTAATTTCATCATCTCTTGGAGAGGGGTTGGAGCCGAGAATAACGGGGTCTGTTTTCCCAACGGCTTCCTCAGCTGGGGGAAGCCAGCCCGTACATAAGCGAACAACTCTAGGGCCTTGGAATCTCGAGCATCACTGCATATGCACTCTGTACGTCAGCGTCAAAGTCCAAGGTCTTCCGGAAATGATCATCCAGTCTCACAACGTCTTTTCCTGTCTCGAAAAGCTGCATGGCTGCGGCAGGGGTCCCCTGCACGTCGCATGACTTCTTCCAGGTTCCAGAGGGAATCGACTCTGTTGCTGGCGGTTGGGCCTCGTCACACGATGCCAGGGAAGCACAAACTGCACAAACTGGAAGAGAAAGAGTCTGATGATGGTCTCTCGTATTACTTTACGCAAGATGGCAGGGCGTGGAGCTTGCGAGGCCTCAGTTGCTGGGCCCAATACCGATCCGAGCTTGTGGTACTTCATGCGTCGATCCAATGAGGCCCAGTTGACCATTTTGGTGATCTATTCCAGCTGATCAATCGTGCTAATTATTAGTGACTATCGACTCCCGGTCTCACTCAGCCTTGACTATTACGGTTGAAAAAACAGAGCCAAACTGATGACAGAATTGCCAAAGCCAATCGGTTGCGACAAATACGGGGATTAGCTCACCTATATACCATCATCTTAACTAAAGAATTAGGCATGTTTCAAGGCCTTGCCTAAAAAAAAAAAAAAAAAAAAAACCTAATCGAGTGCCAAGAGCCTACCTAGGATAACAAAAGATCTCAATAGAAAATAGATAGTCTAGTCACGAAGTCTTTATGATATTATACATTTGAACCACATAGCTCGTCACGGTATACAGTTTTACGTTTTACCAGGCATACAGCACAACATGAACAGCCGCTGTTGAAGACATCCAAGTGGCACATAATCTTCAGGTTCTCTTGACAAGTGACGCTTACGAGCGTAGTAAAAATTTGATACCTATAACCGTTGGAACATTAAGATTACTTATTCCCGCAAACCATATCATTAAGCTTATACATTAAACCCACTAGCATACAAGATGATAAACCTTCTTCCAGAACGGCCACCTTAGCCTCTCCTCTCGTTCCTGGTCGCTCTCGAGGTGCACTCGGGCATATCGCCGACCTGTTTCAATGTCCATCTCGCTGACCTTGACGATACCCGTCCGGTACCAGATCTTGTGCCCAATATAAAAGACAAGAACGATCGGTACCGCCATCACCTGGAGGAAAAAGGTCTGAACCTTGTCAGCCGTCGTCTCGTCAGGGCCCTGGTCAATCGGCGATACCGCGATCCAGAACTGCGACACCAGCACCAGGCCATAGCCCACCAGTCCAATCCACGCCCCAACAACGCCAACATTTGCGCGGAACGGCAGCTGTTCTAGCGGACGAGCCGCGTGGGCCCAGGCCTTGCGGAACTGGATGTGACAGAGACAGATGCTGCCCCAGGTGAAGAGGGTGCTCAGGGCGCTGATGGCAAGCAGCCAGTCAAAGACCTTGTCGTGGAACCTTGACTCGGCCAAGAAGCCCAGGATTCCGACGCAGCAGCTAAAGAGGATAGCCATCAGCGGTCGACCTTGCTTATCGACGTAGCTGAAGATCTGAGGCGCGTGGGACTGCTCGGCTAGCGCGAGTAACGTGCGAGACGAGCCGAAGACGGCAGAGTTGCCAACACTGACAACGGCGATCAGAATAACGCCGTTCATAACGCTCGGTAGGATAGTCTCCCCGGCCGTTTCGATAGCGATGACAAAGGGACTTGCTGATGCGTCGGCGCTGTTTTGCCCTCCGATAAGTCTGGGTTCACTGGAGGGTACCAAGAGTCCAACCAGCAGCAAGGACACGATGTAGAATATAGTGATTCGCCAGAACACCTGCTTGATCGCATTCGGTAGCGACTTGCGAGGGTTGACAGCTTCGGCTGCGGCTAGACCTATGAGCTCGGTGCCTGCAAACGAGGCAGACGAGGTGACGAGAACGCTACAGAAGCCTTTGATGCCGTTATTAAAGGAGCCTGGATTGCTCCAGTACTGGCCACCGATATACCCGGTCGTAGGTTCGCCTCCAATGTTGATGACTGCCGCGAGGAGGCTAGTAGTCATCAGTATGTGGATAGAATACGGAACAACAGCAATGCTAGGGGGGAAGTATTTCTCACATGAAGCCAATAATAGCCACGACTTTGATAATTGAGAAAATGAACTCGGCTTCACCGTAGGCTTTGACGCCAAACAGGTTGATAGCCAGAATCACCAAGAGAAATACCGCAACAAAGATCGACTTGCTAATGTGCTCGTTCCAGTAACTGACAGTGAAAGCTGCCGCGATAAGCTCAAGCGGGAGGGTAAAAAGCCACTGGAGACAATAACTGTCAAACGCGATATTAGTACTTCTCATTCTGCAAGCGATTTGGCATCGTATTGCCACTCTTAGAACAGACGATCGATGAGAGCAAGGGGAACTGTTGGCTTACTTCCAGCCCATGGCAAAGCCCCATGACGGGTCGAGGAAACGAGTAGAAAAGGCGGAAAAGGAGCCAGCAATGGGAAAGACGACGCATAGCTCTCCCAGGGACTGCATCGTGCAATATTGGAGAACGCCGATGATGATGTATGCGAGAAGAAGCGAGGCTGGTCCACCTCTGTAAAGGGACGAACCAGAGGCTACAAACAGACCAGTTCCTATAATGCGGAAGTCAGCAGATGAAGCCATCGAAGGCCAGTTGCAGACCCTGTTATTGCAGAGCAGCACATGAAAGGGCAATAACATACCAATAGCACCACCAAACGCAATCATCTGCAGATGCCGCCCCTCGAGATCCCTCGCCAGCGCCGTACTCGCCGTCTTTGCATTTGCAGCCTTCATATCGTAATGATTCCCCTTCACCGGCACGGTCGGGCGCGACGTCGGCTGGTAGCCAAGGTCGCGGTGCTTGGTCGGTCGTCGTCTCTCAGCACGTCGGAAGCCGTCCATCCAATCTGCAGAATCAGGCGTCTCGGCCTTGGGCGCCGAGATGTTCCACATGGGGCCCTTCGTATTGTCTCCGTCCTTGCCGAGGTCCTGCATCTCGACGACCTCGACGTCGCGGGTGAGAATGATGTTGCCCTTCATGATGCCGGTGGAACCGCGACTGTTATCGCAGCAGCTACAAAGAAGCAAAAACGGAAGATGGAAAGCATGCCGCAAAAAGGAAAAGACACAAAGGTAAAGCAGCAGGGTTCCCAGGGTCTTCCTTTTAAACAATTCTACGGCGTAAACAAGAGGAGGAAAACCCCGGGTTCAAGGTGGTAAACCTCCGAACGTGGCGTTCCAGGAAGATGCTAAGCGAACCCTTGGCTCACCAACTGCTAAATCAACCGGGGGACAGATACGGACAAATGGGGAAGCTCCAACTCTGGACCTGAAGCACCGTTAAACGGTACCGTAGTCTTGGGTCGCGGGAATATTGCCATATGGACCGTTTTTAACGCAGGGGGTTGCAGCTCTAATCCTTGTCAGGGGTATCGTTGTCTTAACACCTTCCTAAAGCGATCGATCTCACGATACCGTAATCGGGCCTGGAATTGCCGCAAGTCGCATCTATTTGGTCTGATGCAGTAATATCTACATCCTTGGCAATTGGCGCGGTTCCGAGCGGTCCCGAAGTTCACGGCGGCGGGCGGCAATCACGGCCTTTCTCTTATAAGGCTGAGGCTGATGGTTCGTTATTCACATGCACATGGTGCTTCGATTTTGGTTTCGCCCCCAGACAAGTTTGTTTCCTGACTGTCGGGCTAGGTTTCTCTTTGCCACAATGTCTACGGATACGGATCCCTTGGCCGACACATCCGTACATTGAAAAGCGACAACTCGAGGCATTACCCAAGAACACGCAGGGACAAGAATGCTAAAAGGTTTGTCAATACAAGATTCCGATACGACAGAACCCGACACACTAACCTCGTCTCTTTCAACGCTTTAAACCTCCATTCGGCGTGGAATTATTCCCATCTGTGGTCTCTTGCGAAATCACAAAGTCGCCTCCGTTTGTAAACTCATTGAAGATGGACATCTCCTCAAACTTGGCAGCCATGGCTTTGACCTGCGCATCACCAGGAGTCGTCGCTGCCAAGTCCAAGTCGACCGCAAAACTTCCAAAGTCTTTATCCGAGGCGGCGGCCAAAGCATCTGGTCTCGGTTTTTCCAGAGTACGCATCAACGCCTTGGCCTCTGCGGCAGACATGCTGCCGTCGCGCATCGCCATGGTGAGGAGACTCTTGCCGACGCGCTCAAAAACGGGGAAGAAGGACGCGAGGTCTTGGCTGTCAGCGAGGCAGAGGATGAAGTAAAAGTGCCAGTCCGGGTCGTAGTCGCTTATGATCTCCACCTCGTCGTCGGCGTTGGTGCTCGCTTCTGATACCCGGCCCTGGCTGGCGGCATCACGGAGCATGGCGTTGCTGAGATGCAATGAACAAGAGCTTGTAAGAACGAGTGCGTAGACTTCAGGGTGGTGGAGACGGCTGGTCAACATCAGGCGCTGGAGCTGATGTGTCGATGCCCTCTGAACGGCTCTGGGAGACCACCGGGTTGTGGGAGTATTGCGGAACCGTGCCGTGTGCTCTGACTCTTGCACAAAGGGATTTATAATGTTCATGATGGCACAATGAAACAAGATACTTTTGAACCAAAATGTCAGCTGCTGTGTCCAGTGCACCCGGGGAGCTTTCAATATAGCTACGGCACAGCAGAGGTTTAGGAAGAATCAAACTTACTGGAATACAAGGACATGTGCGGGCATAGAGACCAGGTCCATTCTCGTCATATCTTCCGTCAGAGTGTCGGCAAATGACAGTAGCTTCTGATGTTTGGCTTCGACAAAAGCCAGAGGTACCCTGGCGGCAAGAGTCGCTGCATCAACTCTGTGGGCATAGTAAACAGCGGCTACCTCTTGCACTATGGGCCAGAGCTCGCAGAGCGCCGGAAACGTCTTGCCTGCGTAAGCTGGTATGGAGTGTTGAGGCCATTGGATTGCTAACCTTTCGTCTTCAACGGTCTCGGTGTTTTTGCCGGGGACGGGAAGGATGGGAGGGAAAGCAATCGGATCAATGGGGCAGTAAAATGTGTTGAGACTAGAACGTTAGGGACTTGTTGAATCTCTAATGGAGGGATGGGACACTTACGTGAGCCAGTTGTAGGCGCCCCAAGCAACATGTGCAGCCACCTTCTTTTGATCGTCGTCCATATCTCGAAAGGCTGCAGCATTGGCTGGACTATGCCGCACTCCAAAGAGTTTCAAGCGTTCCGCCATGGCGCGACCGTCTTCGATCAGCTCCATGACCTCTATTCCTGAGTTTTGAATGTGGCAGCTGACACTGAATATCAGAATTGCGGCTACATTCACGACAGAGTCGGAAGAACGCTCCGCACGCCACAGCACACCGGCCTCCTCGGCAAATTCACGACTGAGACTGCTGACTCGAGGATCGGACGCAGAATAGGATTGCTAGACAGCGAGTGGACATTAGCTGATGGCTGTGCTTGAAAAGCTTCGGATATAGGCCCTACACAAGCGTGAGAAAGTAAAGCATTGACCAAGAAGACTGAGCAGAAGCGTTGACGATGATGGATCAGGTCATCGAGGAAGATGCCAGGGTCAAAGAAGCCAAAGATTGGATAGTTGAGTTTCAGATAATGGGATATGACAGAGGCGGCAACATGATCATCGATAGGGACGCTAGTCCAGTACCCTATCTGCAGTTGGTGCAGCCGCTCATCGCAGTACTCGCCCCGAGAGAGACCAGCCGCAGCAGTCTCCCTGTCCGAGTCAGCGATATGGGGTTGGAAAGGAGGAGTATCTCTACCAGACTCGACCTTGGCCTGGGCCATGCTCCTTGCTTGATCTGAAGAGGACGAAGACGATGATGGAGTTGCTCCGCTGGATGAAGATGAGTCGCACAGCAGGGCCGGTGCCGGGTGCTGCATGGGCCGTAGGCGCGGATCGAGGCCCATAGTCTTGATATCAAAGGGGAAAAGAGCTGGATAAGCAACTGGGTGGCGGACCGTCAGCTCAAACTCGAGAGCCGAGGAGGTCGGCGGTGAGAAAGCCTGGGCAGTCCGTATGATGGAAGGCTGGTGTCTTCCATGCATACTCCCCTTGATCGAGGACACGGCGCCAGCTGGATCGTCAGCGGCCCTCAGGGCGCGAAAGGCGTGCAGGGCCTCATGCTCGGGGAGAGTCCTCAGCAAGCCGAGCACATCACGATGGTCGTGGAGTTCCCTCTCGAGATTGGCCCAGTGGTCAATGCTGTAGACGCAGGTTATGTCGCATTGGCTGCATCGAGAACAGCGCGGCCTCTTTCCGTCGCACTGAACCAAGGAACAAGGAGATTTAGTCAGCCATCAAACCGTTCGTCATGCTAGTGCGGAAGAGGAGGAGCTTCGAATATGCAAGGATATGAAGCCATTGACGCTGGACTTACCCGCGCTTTCTTCTGCCGACAGCCTTCACAGGCGTTGGCCCTGTTGAATCGCCGCCGCTTGGTCACTCTCCCATCCTGAGCTGAACAGGTATGCCCCTTTGGCGAGTCCCCAGACGGGGCTGCGGCAATGGGCTTGTATGAACTGGCCATGTTGTTTCAATCGCCACCAGGGGCCGCTTAGGGCTGGGGGAAGATCTTTCAGGTCAAGTTCAGGCTCCCCCACGATCTTTCAGCCTTTATGGGTGGCAGCCCACTCTTAGCCTAGGGGTCTTCCTACAAGCACCAAGTTGTACTGTACTGCGTAAGGGTCGTAGCGCGCAGCCGCAGGGTGATCATCGAGATTTGCTGGGGATGGGGTGTCTAGCTGCAAGGAATTACAGTCATCACAGTCGTTCTCTAGGTTTGATCCGGGGGAAACGAGGCAGTTTCTGTGGGAGGCCTTTTTTTCTTCACCAGGCAATGTTGTCGTCGCATTGCCGTAGTTATGACGTAGCCCGTGATGGCTTCAGCCCGGTCAACCACGCGACAAGCATCGCAACTGGCCTCAACGGAGAATTCAAAGTTGCGATTGTGTAGGTGTTTGATATGCAGAGCTGGATAATTCCAGGGCTTTTACAGACGCATAATGGATATACTCGAATGGACAATATTCCTGCACTCCTCATGCTCTGCCTGCACACTTGGAACTAGACTAGGTGAGTTTATTTTTGATTCGGATCTACTTTCGGGGCATCTTGAGAAATTGCTTGCTCTTGTCCCCATTATCTCAATACCCAATAGGTAGTGGAAAACATTGCTTCCATACTCTTGCCTATCTATGCCTTGGTGAAGTCGTGGTGAGCAAGTTCGTAGAGAAAACCAGAGGTAACTTTGACATGCTGGGTGATGTGGTCAAAGTCAACATTGGCCAGTGTATCATTGGGAGTGTGAATGTAAGGGTTATGGTTGCCATATGGCGTCTCGAAGAGAAACGACGAGGGGAATCCGTTACGGTTGGCCGAGGCGTGATCCGAGCAAGCGTAGCCACACGTCGACTCCTCGTATGAAATATCGGCGTATTCATCAATGAGAACCTTGATGAAGTCGTTCTGGCCAGCATCCGAGTTATCGGTAATGAGGCCGAAGCGCTCGACGCCGTCGCGGCCTGCGTAACCGACCATGTCCTGGTTGAGCATTGCCTGAACCTCAATGCCGAGACGAGAGTAGCTGTTGAAGATATCCTGGGAGCCGAGCAGCCCAGACTCTTCCGCCGAGTACCAGTGGAACTCGATGGTGTTTAGGTGGTCGCCCTTAGCAATCCGGGGGTCTCTGAGTAGAGCGCCGAGAATGTTGAGGGCCATGATGGAGGCCGAGCCGTTATCGTCGGCGCCTGGGGCACGGCCGGCACCACGGTCGTTGGAGATGACCGAGTCAAGGTGGGACCCGGTGATGATAGTCTTGAGCCGGACCTTTCCGGGGATGGATACCACAATGGAGGGCTGAGACCAGGCCTGGTGCTGGATCAGGCGAACTGATGCCAGGGGGTGCTTGCTACTCTTGATGACCTTCTTGACCTCCTTGTGCAGCCACTCTGCAGCCTCAACTCCGTACACCGAGTTGAAGTAGCGGTTGTGGAACGAGGAGTATTTTTTGAGCTGCTTCTCTATCTTCTTGATGTCGACATTCTTGATAATGTTCTGGACGCTCGACTTGTGCTGAATCTTGCCTGGGTAAGTTGGAGCTGCGGCGGCCATGAGACGAGCTGACGCTGGCTCATGGTCCTTCCATTCTGTAATATCGAAGAAATGGATATGATTCTAGATGAAGTCAGTCATTATATACCGCTTTGCGAACTAAGCCAGCAGTAGGGAAGATAACCTACGTCGATCATCTGAAACTTCTCGTCCTCGGTAACCTCGACAGTCTCTCCAGGGGCGATTTCAAGCGTGAATAGCTTGTCTGCGCGCTTCTCGGCGGACCCGTCACTTGCAGTCGCGGCGACCGAGGCCGCGAGGGCTGCAAAGAGGGGAACAGTGTAACGCATGGTGGGTGATTTTCTTTTTATGATCTAAACGACTTGGTCCGATAAGTTATCTCAATCTCTTATAGCCGAGGCCGGAAGGCGGTGTAAGAAGTGTCCAGGGTTTCATGGATGAGTGAACAGAGACAAGAGTTTCCGAAAAGCGAGGGCATCCGAGCTCTTATAGCTACAAGATATACGACACAATCACCGCACATTCTTCGGATCCAACTGTATCAGGCAGGTCCAGCTGCACCAACCAACCCCACGAAACGACCATGACAAGGCCGTTAGTTTATCAATACGACCATCGCTCAGCAACTGATGAGGAGATTTAGGAAGGTAACGGATTCCAGCCAAATGCCAAGCTTCACGATCTCGCCATACTACTCCGCAAGGGGAAGCTCAGCGGGTCGGGCCGTAAGGCGGCGCGATAAAGTCGGAACTCTTCGGCATGGGTCCCTAGGAAGCGATGCAAGAAACCCCGGCTCGTTGCTGCAATGCGCTGGTTTGCCCCGCATCTCAACTATAATAAGGTGGCGATGCGGGCGTTGGCGTGAGGAGACGACTCAAAGGTCATTCATTGCGCATGACGTCTGACGATGGTTCTGTTTGGAGGGCTGAAGTATAGTATGTAGCGTTGATCCCCCAGCCGGTGCCGAGTAAGTTATATAGGAACCTCAGCACTGTGATCACGCTGTTTCTCAAAAGCTCGAATTAGCTTCTACTGCTGGCTGCCGGATATATCTACAAAAAGCCTCGTAGAGGGGTAAACAGTCGGTCTGCATCGAAACCCAAAGCATATAGTCAACATGTCCCGGGGAAACATCCCTATATAGGCAGGTCAGACAACGTGCCAAGAATAGGACCAGATATAGTGAGCTAATTATATCCAAAAAGTTCCTTGCAAATACTGCGGGGGAATGGGAGGCACCTCAAGTGAGCAAAAGGACTCGATAGGTGTGATCTTCAAGGGAGCTCACAACTTTATAGCTCGTCAAAAAAGCAAGCCACGGAGGCATTTATCCTTTTATAACTCCTCTTTCGCAGCAAAAATAAACCCCTCTAAAACATTAGTGACGTTGTCGACTTACTGCTGGCGTACACTGGGGCTTCTTATTTTCTCATTTCATCTTCAAGGGTAAGCTCCCAAGCCAAGTTCACTGGTGTGGCTGTGACCAGCATTAAACATCAACATGTTTGGTAGAAAAAGAAACAAGCGGCGTATCTTGAACGAGCAATAATCTTAACCGTATCTTATCGATTCCCCGATTAGAACACTCCATTATAGTAATAAAAGCTTTAATAACCCAATGCTTAAATTATCTGCCTTTCCTTGGATTCCTGCAACAATTCGTCGATAGTCCTTAAATGAACATCCTTAAAGAACCTCTCTCGCTGCTCAACAGCTTCTTCACGGGGAACACTCGCGGCGCCTACAAGCGACCATTCATCAAGGCTGGCCGTATACCACTTCGGGTCGTCTTCTGCGCGCGCGAGGTCCTTGTCGAGTATTTCCTTCGTAGCAGGAATACGCTGTCCCATTTGTAAGTCACGGAACATCGACTGTGCTTGAAAGTGTTGATTCTCGTACCTCCAGTTTCACGCCGTAAAACCGCTCAACCTTCTCAATAGCTTGGTTCCATGTCCCAAACTCTCCATAAACCCAGGTATAATCGTCCCAGTCATCGCAAGACACCAACTTGACGATTGCCTTGGCCAGATCCCGCGCAGCAGTGAAAGTGACGGGCTCGTCTCCGGTACCGATAACGCGAACGGTCTTTGCTTCCATGTCTATCGGCCAGCCTTTGGGGAACGGGCAGATGTAACTCCTGGATCCATCGGGTTTTTGAACAAAGTAATCAGACAGCCAGCCTTCGTTGACCAGCGTCCACTGCACCTCAGACTCCTTGGCCAAGATCGAGCGGAATGCGTGTCGAGCAGGCTGGATCGCGCGGGGAACATCTGGAAAGTCCCTAGAATTGCCAAGAAACTCACTTGGGATCAGGCGCTTGCATCTTTTGGACTCGCGACACGCCTCGAGAATCGCCTCGTGCGCAGAGGTGTATACTTGCGCGTCGTTGGTGTGTATCGTTGAGATGACTACTGTTGCGTCGATGCGATCGAGCACCTGCAAGACAGCACTCTTGGAATACTTTTCCACCTTGTGCAAGGGCACGCCTAGCTTGCGAAAGAAGTCGGAGCCGGAACGGGACATGATCGCAACATCATGGGTCCGGTCAAGGGTGAATTCCTCAGCCAGATACTGAGCCGTGTTACCAGAGCCAGCAATGACAACTACCTGTTTGTCGCCAGTCATGGTGTTAATAAATCTCAAGTTAAGATGCAATAAATTTGTTTCAAACCCGTGAGCTTGAGTGTCAGATTGTGTCTTTGTTGAGTGCTGGAAGAGCGGCCGAAGTCAATCATGTACGTTTCTAAACACAACCCCCGCATATCCTCCCCGGATTACTCATTCGAGAATAACCAGCTAAGAACCAGCTAGAAGATGGGCCAATCGGAGTCAAGACTATAGAGTTTTCGGAAGCGAATGCTCGGAAGCGGGTTCTCGGAAGCGGGTTCTCGGAAGCGGGTTCTCGGAAGCGGGTTCGTCATGGTGTATATGGGCTTGAGGCTGCTACGGAACGCCATGCCGTAGCTTCAAATCCAACGAGTTGAAAGCTGTGAGCAAGCAGAAAATTGAACTTTTTCCCCATTATAACCGACTAGTTATAGAACTCCCGTTAATTCACGGGTCTTTGACAAGACATTCACGAAAAAGAAGTCAGTCATAGCCCTTGACGGAACTGATACCTAAACTCAACAGCACAGGTTTGTCTTCCACTAGGAAGAAACCTTCAACAAGCTGCGTCGCCTGGGCTCGCCTGCGGCCCAATCAAGCTATCTACATCCAACGAATTCGCAAGCTCCATCAACTGATCTGGACTCAGTCCAAAGTTCATCTCAGAATCTGCCCAGAACGGAGACCCGGCTGCATCTCCAACGGGGAGGGTTGCAGAGAAGTCGGCGGAATCATGGCGCATAATTTCGGATGAGTCAAAGTCATTTGCCGACTGCATCTCTTTCATCCCTAGCTGATTCAATCTTTTGTCCAGTAATTTTAGTTCGTAGACTGTCATTCCCGCCACAGCATTGCCTCGCGAACTCATCTCATCCAGAACAGCGTAGGCCTTGTCGATCCACGTGGAATGATCAGGTATCAACGTTGAATCAATGGCTGCAGCCATAAGAACCACTATCGTCGCAGTGAAAGCCGCGTCAATGTCGAATGGCAAGAAGGTTTCTGTCCCTCGAACGTTAGGCTGGCCTCTTTCTTGTGCGACGGTGCAACTGACCTAGCGAGCCTTGGTGTAGCAACACAGACAAGATCTTGATGATTCGAAAGCCAGACTCCAGGCATATTCGAACCAATCGTCTAACACTTTCAGACTTCAGCCAATGCATTAAAGATGCACTAGCCTGACCGAGTCGTGACTGCAGAAAGGTGAATAAAAGCGGCCTTGTAGTGAGGACAATGCACTGATTCTCTATGTTAGCGAAGCACACCGAAGTATAGCAGCGTCTGTCGGAGCTCACCTGGTGGTACTGGAGATGCAGATGTGCTGAGATGCGGGAGATTCCAGACGCAGTATCACCGGCACGGAACTCGAACGAATTGTTGAGCTGATCCGCAATCTCCGAGAAGCTCTTGAGAACTGACCGCGTCGCTGCTAGATACCGGCTGTCGAGCTGCCCGTCCTTTCCATAAACCGCTAGCGAGCATCAGCACAAACAGAAGTGAAGGAGCTCAAAATCCTACTCAAGTGGATTTTGGAGAGAAGCTGGGAAATCCTGCTTTGTATCTCCAAGCTAGTTGTTCTCTCCGCGTCGCCGTGGCAGATGGGATATGGCGTACTAATGTATTCATCGGCAACCAGCATGGGCACTCCTAGTAGAGCCGACATGTTCCTCTCCAAGCTGTAGACTGTTGACCAGACCAACCGGCATCTCTGAACATATCTTTCGTCGAGATATTGGCTCTTCATCTCCGTGTGCATGCCTGCCATGAAGGCCAAACTCACGGCTTGACTAATCTTGTGAGACGTCAGCGGGGGCCACCTTGCATCAGCCTTGGAAACTCACAATGCGGTGTGCTTCCATGCGACAGCTGATACTCTGCAAGTATAGCGCTGTCGCGCAAAGCACCTGTATCTTCTCAATGCAGCAGCCCTTCATGAACGTGAGGTCCGGCATCAGCTTCATTGCGTGCACAAACAGTTCTCCGCCGGGAGGTCTCTGGGTTTTGCTGATTTGCACGACAAATGCTTTTCCAAAGGCCAAGATAACCAGATAGTGGATATACCACAGTGGGGAGATACCTCGCTGCTGTCCACCACTCTCGTGGAACTGTTCAAACTGCTTCATAAAGTTTTCTTCCTCGTATAAATGGAAGAGTGTGCCGCATCGAAACTTGACCGCATTGATGAGATAAAGAGCAAAGTCCCTCGTAGGCAGAATTGCAGAGTCAAAGTTTTGGTAGGCTGATGGCTCTCTGGATCCGTTCCAGTTCAGCTTGTAGGCTTGCCCATCGAACAACAGATTGTCGGTGGGGAGGACGTCGCCCGTAAGTGTCTCATGCGCCATGGTCAATACTCGCCTGCCAAAGGACCAGTTCGATGACGTTCCTAGGAAAACTAACGAACGCTTCTGAGTGAATGTATTCTGTCCGCAGATCGTGTCAACTTACGCATAGACCCATCCTCTCCCGGAGCCCAGTCTGCAGTACGGCAAGCGAGCGGGTTTGTCAGGGGCGCTTCGGATACATTTCCGACTTTGCCAGACTCTGTGGGCGTTGGTGAAGGTGAAACACTGTCTTCAAGGTTAATCCCTAAAACAATGTACGAGGCTTCCATAATGGCGCACTGACGGTTTTGTGCTTTCACCTGAACGGTCAGTCGTCTATCATCATTCCTATCGACAACTCATTGACTTACCAGGCTCCAGTCCCTCTATCTGTCCAGAAGTTGAGTTTGAAGAGGTTGCTTGGCCTGACTTATCCCCAAGGGCGGCGAGTCTTGCTTGAAGACTATTGAGGTATCTGTAGTGCATCAGTAACTTTAGGAAGCTGATGAAAACAGGCAGTCAACCTACCTCCGAGAAATAACAACCTTTTCCGGCTCGTCTTCAAACTGGCACACCAAACCCTTCTTCCTACACGGCTCACATGGATCGCAGCCAGAGCACTTTATCTTTTGCTCGCGGCATCTTCTGCAACTTTGGTCCGAGATCAGTACGAATGCTTATCATCGGTAACGTATCCGAGTAGGAGCACTTACGCTTTTGCATTTCGTTTCCTTCTCCGCGGTGGGCGCCCTGCGTCACTTCTCATAGACATGGTCAGTGGAAAATACGCCAGTCTAGCGAGGTGTAGTGACTATGACTGTGATGCCGAGAAATAATCAAACTCGCTTTCGTTTGGAAGGGACTGCCGTTGGTGACAAGCGGAGTCGATCGGAACTTAACTCCGATGTCTCGATCCAACGATACGCGAACTGCTATCTCCCCGCATTCTTTGTCATCAAAGCTCAAGAATAGAGTTTGTGAGTATTGAATGTTAGCTCCGAGGACTCTATCTGACTATGACCGGCTTGTTCCAAAGGAACTCGCCAATAAAGACCCTTTACGCATACGCCTGAGAAGCGCACATCCCAGCTCCTACCTTCATGCTCTTAAGACGATTTAGGGACTCGAGTCCATTTCGTCCTCTACATGGCATAGCACATGCTGTATAGAGAAATGTTGAGTACCATTCCCTTACTTAGAATCATTTACCATTGAGATATTCATCCCGTTGCGCAACTCTAACATGCAGTGGGTTGATTGTCTGAGTACCACCTTAAAAAAAAGATCGCTACTTGCATTCTATGGATCTCTGGAAGGACATCTGTAACTTGTATAAGATGCTAATGAAATGGGAAAGCACGGTGTTGTGCAGCCGTCTAAACGTATAAGCACAGCTTTAGAAGAACCTCCAGATCGAGTCGGCCGGCTTGCTACCCTTGAACCTGCTGTACCACCTTGTCAATGGCCACAGAATGAGCATCATGAGCGCCCAGATGCCAAAGTAGCCAAACACATTGTCAATGCCACGAGTAGAGCCTGGCTTCATCTGCTCCGGACGGCCCGTGTCGTGGCCAAACCAACGCACCATGAGCCCGCCCATGACAAAAACGAAGACGAGGTGGGCGAGGTAGAAGAACAGGGCCGCTCGGCCGAAATCCAGCAGGAGAGTAAAGCGCTTGGCAACGCTGGTGGGGATGCCGCCGAAGAAGGCTAGGAGGAAAAGGTTGCCCGCCAGGGTAAAGGCCCAGAAAGCGACATCCGGGGGATACTTGATGATGTAGAAGAAAGACTGCACCGAGGCAAGATACGGGTTGCGGTCGGGGTACTTGTCGTGCTCTGGCGTCTGGAGACAGCCCTCGGACAAGTTGCCAAAGTGCAGCACGCGCGTCAGGACAAAGATAATCAGGAATGCGAGTCCGGCGACGAGGTTGCAAAGCGATGCAACGCGGGCGCTCCATGTTCGTGCCACGTCGATGCGTCCGTACAGGAGCCCCAAGATGGCGAAGGAGACCCAGGCCATGGGCGGGAAGACTGAGACGACGCGCTCGGTCATGGTGATCCAGAACCAGATACCGAGCAGGGGGTTGTGTGATACTGCGGGACTCTGGGGGGGTTCTTCGTTGGCAGTCACAGAGAATGGCTGCAAGGAGGTGGCGGACTCGTGATCCTTGACCTCGCAGTAGCCATGGGTCGGGGATAGCCAGATATTCCACCAGATGGTAACCAGTCCGAGGACGGCGAGAGCAACATTGTGTACGTGCCACGACACCAACATCCCAAATTCTGAGGAGCCGTCTTCTTCTCTGAGATGGCTCTCTAGTCGATTCAGCAGAGGCTCGTCCGCCTCATCATCATCAGCAGCCTTGCCCGGGAACATGCGCGACACAGCCCGCGCCAGGAGCGGCTCCGTCTTGTTGATGACGAGCCACAGCAAGCCAGCGAGAAAGTAGTCGATGGCCAGCGAGAACAGGACAAAGTTCATGAACCAGACCCTGCCCGCCGACACAGCCAGGCCGAGGAGCGTGCCGACAATGGTCAGCACCACAGTCCGCACGGCAAAGTACTTTGCGATGCGCAGCGACGACCAGCCCAGCCTCGTCCGCGAGCGACCGAGGTACACGACGCCTATGCCCAGAAGCATCGTGAAGCCCGAGGCGCACAGGTGCGTCAGCGTCCGCACGGCGTAGGCGACGGGCCTGTTCCACTCCCTTATCACGACGCCGTCCATCTCCGTCTCGCGCCCCGTGCCGTGCTGCCACGTGTTGAGCGCCAGCGCCGTGTGGTCCAGCGCCATGGCCAGCATCAGGAAGCCGCGGAGCAGATCCGGGGCCAGCGCCCTCGTGCTGGGCTTGTTGGGCTTGGTCGGCGGCGGCGGCATCTCGCCGGCTCGGTCGATCGTGGGGAACGAGCCGTAGCCAGGCTCGGCCCGTCGCTCGTCGGTCGACATCGGCACGTCAGCGGGGGTGGTTTCGTTTTGGTGCGCGGCCGGCGTTGCAAGAGGCGCTGCGGTTGGCGTCATGTCGCGCGAGAAAGGTGGGAGTTCGATTGAGATCCCAGAGGCATGAAAACAACTTGGCTCGTCAACCGGCCATAAAAGGATGAAAAATCAGCTTTCGGGTCGCTCGGGCGATCGGTCAGATTGGAGACCGACTCACCCGGGGTTCGGAGGATCATAGACTTGTGCTGAGTAATAAGACAGGATCGAGCTTTTGGAGGGCAAAGGTCCACTACTGATAAGCGAATCGGCGACTTTT
Source organism: Fusarium devonianum (assembly GCA_017140155.1). Taxonomy (NCBI): domain Eukaryota; kingdom Fungi; phylum Ascomycota; class Sordariomycetes; order Hypocreales; family Nectriaceae; genus Fusarium; species Fusarium devonianum. The sequence continues at coordinate 28,257 of JADBHU010000542.1, forward strand.
GATGGGGTTTGAAGCGTTTCTCTCAAGCCTCGGCAGATCATAATAGCAAGGAGGGCGTCATCCATCGTACTGCTCCATCCCTAGGCCCGCTGCCTACCTACCTACCTGTATTAAACGCCAGCCTGCTGCTTAGTGATACGCAAGCAGATAAGGTTTCGACAGTTCTTACGAATAGTCAAGGCTAGTGAGTAGTGACGGGATTGGTTCTTTAGCTTGGCGCGCAAGATGCGTAAGTATTCAATGCCTGGCCTTGACGTTGTGCTTTCGCCTTCCAGACCCTGTCAGTCCTCTTCAACTTACTCACTTGCTCCAGCTTCGGTCCTTGCAGAAGAACCGCAGAGTTATGTGCAACCCGCATTTGCATTGTTCGGCGCGTGCTTGCCAAGTGATTGATCAATCGAACAAATCTCGCCCCCTTGCAGAAATCTCCACACAAACGCGAATCTCTGGCGGGCACCAGCATTAGTACACCGTTGTGTCATTGACTCTCCATTCCCACTTAGCCCACCAGTGTTTGATATCTGGGCAAATGGTCTCAACCTCACATGTTTGCATGGTTGGCTTACTTATGTCCTCACCGTACACTGCGAAATGGGGCTTCAACTAACCAGGCTTTGAACGGCCAACCGTCGCTGAGTGATGGACCGCTGCATCGCTAAACGCAAGAAGCCTCATCGTCCTAGGACTGCAGGCAGTCTTCCGTTATGGTACCCGCGGAAGAGTAATTGAGTGGTTAACAAGACCCGATAACTGGGATCACGCGATAAAGACTCAGGCTCTCGTTGTCTATCCGCAAGTCGCCCTCTGTGTTAAAGGTGCGAGCGGTCAACGTGCACGGCGCGACATGTCAATTCCACATGGTGGCTTGCTGTACTGTACGCGCTGTCAAACGGCGTGGCCCAGGTTCTGCCAACCCCCTCCTCTCCTATCGTCGCGGAAACACACGTCCAAGTTGAAACATATGGAGACGGGATCGACAGCTAAACGATGCGACAAGCTTTCTCTTCTCTGAGTTAGACAGGCCGGGGGGGCAGCGCAGATCTTGCACGTAGGCAAAGAGAGTGAAGAGAGAACAGCAGCAATCGCGCCATCAGCCAGCCATTGGCGTCAAACAACCCCGGACCCTTCTGCTACCCCCCCCCCTGAGCCAATCTCCGTGTCCTGATAGGCGCCATAATGCTGCTTTAGCGCCTGCCCCGACCTTGTCACCAGCAAGATCCTTTGCTTGCTGTCTCAGTGACTGCAAGCCATCTGCGCTAATCACAAAGAAAACCATGTGCACTAAATTTAAAACAGCGCGTTAATCTACGTGACAAAGACTTCCTGTTGCATCAGAAAGCGCAACAACGAGGCAAGGGGCGGACAAGCAGCCAGAATACGGCACCACCACCAACACCACCAACACCACCAACACCACCAACACACACAAAGCTGTTGGTTGCACGGCAATCGTATGTTTTCCAACCCTACCACCAGCCAACTGCAATCTTCCGCTCCCTCAATTCTTTGCTCTCTGTCCCCGTCTGCTTTCCATGGCGCCTTTGCCACATGATCGATCGACACGTTGGTTGTCTACGCGCCCAGTTATTAAAAAAGAGACCCAGCGACCCGCTTTCTTTGATGTCTTTATGAACCGTGCCCGCCCTAGCAATTTTCCTTTGTTTCAACTAACTGTTGGTTGATGCTCCGAGGCTGGCTTGCCTCCGTGTCTAAAAAGGTCTTTTTCCTGTGATAAAGACGCTTGACTCTCTTCTCAGTCTCCAGAGACATGTCCCCCCGGCCTCGTCCATCTACTACTCTTCTCCATCGCCCGCTATGCCTGTAGCACCCACAGCGCCCATGTCTCTCTCAGGGGCGAAGCGTGAGAAGTCGGTCGACAGCATCGTCTGCGCTCCCACAGAAGCTGCCCCGTCGAGGCAGAAGCTCGCAGCGCAGTCTGCTCTTGCTTCCAGGCAGCTCGAGCGCGAGGAGCCCCTCAGCGCCGCCTCGCTGCACTACCTTCGGCAATGTTTTGCCCCAGAGACCAGGACAACGGCGTTTACGGACCCGTCGTATTTTGACATGACCCTTTCCTCCGCGTCGAGCCCCGCAAAGGGCTTCAGGAGAATGCTCGATAGAAACAGGGTCATATCGCCCCTTCGGCATCCTGAAAATGACGGCCACTGGTCCATGATTCTAATCAAGCGGGTGCCCAAGGACAAGGCGTTCGTCATGTATCACTATGACCCATTTCCTCTCCCCCAACGCTTCGAGCAGGTCCAACAGAAGATGCAAGACTGGCAATTTGATCACTGTCCGGACTGGAAAGTCATGGTCAAGCAAATGGTATGCTCTCCTGCCAATGTGTGTTCAATCCATGGCCCAGCTGACAAAGATTCAGCCCGGTCCCAAGGCCTTTCCTGCCCCGAGGAGCGGAGCCTACGTCGTCATGGCAGCAAAGGAACTCTCAGATGGCGGTCATGCATTGCCCAATACCTGGAAAGTCGACCCGCGAGAACATCTTCTTTCCAACTTGGCCGCCCCAGCTGCATCGCCTGGTAGCGATGATAGTGGCATTGGCATCGACTTTGACGTGGACGACAACAAGTACGAGGGGCTCTTCAGCAGCGACCTGGCTGGAGACTCAGCACAAGGGAGCCGTGGCTCTTCCAAATGCGCCAGTACACCTCAAAGCCGAGAGTCCTCGCACGACACAACTGCCAGTATCGGCCAAGCTTCCTTGAAGGAGACCCCAGGCCGACCCGCCCGGAGTCGCGATGGAGCCAAAAGCCGCGATCCTTCCAGGGACAGTATGAAAGCCAAACGAAGCAAACCAACATGCATGGCGCTGTTCGGCTCTTCCCAACAGGGCTCAAAGTTAGCCAAGGGTGCAGTCAAGACTAATGTTCGACAAGGCACGTCGAGTAGGACGGCGGAACAGGACAGGCCGCAAAGTGAAAGCCCAAAAACATCCCCTGGGCCTACGAGTGGCACAAGTAACCAGACGTCGCTTGGCTCCGGCGGCTTTAGCAGTAGCCGTTTTCGACCTATCGGCACAGATGATATCAGCAAAGACAATGTCTGCAAAGACAATGAAGCCCCTCCAACTGCTACCACTCCAAGCACCAAAACCTCTGCTGGAGTCAAGGTTGAAAATCAAAAGAGACGAAGATGTCCCACCCCTTCCCCAAAGACTGAGCCGGGGAGCTCAGAACCCCCTGCAAAGAGACAGTGTCAACCCTCCAACGTCGGATCGCGTGCAGAGGAAGTCAAGGCCAAGGTAGCTCGAAATCTAGAAATCATGATGGGCTGCCTCGGTGGCCTCCCATCCGTTGCAACCGCAGAGGCCGACAAGGACAGATGCGAAGCAGAACTCAGCGATCTGCAAGGCAAGCTCACCGAGGGCGAGGCACACAGAAACGCCGTGGACGAGGAGTTTGCAACAGTCTTTGGCGACTTCCGCCGTCTCGAGGAGGAGGAGCAGGAGCTGCTGGCCCGCGTGGAGGGCATGAAGAACGACAAGGAGGCACTCGCCGCACAATCCGTCGGCATCGTGTCCTGGGCCAACCGCCATCTCCCGCCGAGCCAGGCCGAGCAGGCAACGGAGCAGGCACTGGCATCGCTGATGGCGCAATTTCAAAACATGGCAAAGGACAATCTCGCGGTGAAGCAGGAGGAGAAGAGCAAGGCCGAGAAATCACTTGCTGAAGCAAAAGCAAAGGCCGACGAGGCCACTGCGAATGTGGACAGTCTGCGCGAGTCGGTGGATGGAGTCGCGGATGTCCTTGCCAGCCATGAAATCAACTTGGAGTTCTGTCGCAAGGCGTCGAATGTTGTCGAGGATTTCAGGGGATTTCGAAAATCGCACTGGAGTCAAAATGCATAATCTTGGCGATTGGTTAAAGAATTGGTCCGGTGTTATTGTTTGGGAAGGCCTATATCAAAAGGCTGGCATTTAAGGTGCATTGGGGTCAAAGTAAGGCGTTGTTGAAGCATGGATTCAAGTGTGCAAGTCACTGTTCTTTCTCATGGCTGGATCATTAGTTGGCTACAGGTAGTCAAGGTATATCATTTTATCTTTGAAGTATTCACCCACCACCAAACCTGGCAACACTATCCAGTAGAAGATCTCGTCGTGGTAAGATGAAATGTATTGAATGAGCTAGGGACTTGATGTTCTCTTACTGCAGATTTCAATTGCGCAACGATGGGCCTGGGGCGCCGCAGAAAGCCCAGCCGTGGATGCATGAAGAAATCGGCGCCGTCCTCCATGATCCATCGCCATTCTGCGTTACGCGTACGTATCAGCTCTGCGCTTTGGTATCCGGGCTGCTGGGACTCGGAGGCCTGCAGTCATGCACGTGCTGAAGGGGATGGAGCGTTACAGGAGGCGGGGACTGTTATGCAGGACCCGGATCAGCACGAGATGTTGTGTTTCATTATCCTTACCTCGGACGAGTTAAGCCGCAGGACGCCGTGGCGCCTCTAAAAGAAAGAAGCCCAATACAACGTCTTTTCAACAACAGATACTCCCAGCCAATAAGTATCTGGCTCACAGAGTTTAATTTCCCCATTAGTACTCAAGGGTTAGGGTTATCCCCAACGAAATGCATCAGCTACCGACGTTATGCCGAGATCTCATCGGCCGGGCCACAACGGCTCAGTCAGGTACGGTATGCACGGGCCGAGCTCCCTATCATCGTCGCTCCGAATGGAATCGCTAATTCGGGGGAGGACTCACTGTGCCCAACCTAAAAGTCTACATTGGAAAAGCAAATGCGCTCAAAAGATAAGAAGCAAAAAAGAAGATTAGAAAAGGACGCGACTGGCCCCCCGCTCAACAAATTACATTCACCCAAAGGCGAAACTTCTCGGCAATTGTCCGTGTCTCCGGGTGGTCCCCGCGTTGTACAATAGACTTTCCAATGAAACACACGCAACACAATGCGTAAGGTAGTTGCGTTCAAGTAGTGCGTTCAAGTAGTGCGTTCAACCAAGCGGAGGTTAGAGCCGGTATTACCATACCCAATTTGGGGTTGTAGGCGATCCATCCCGCGCTTGCGGCACTTTTCTCGTACCTGCTGCAAGGCCGTGCTCATGCTATTTGCTCCTGCCCGTAGCCCGTTTTTTTTTTCTTTTTGCTTCCTTGTCCCTCGTCGCACGCACTGCAGCTGCACACCCACGCACGTCCGCCTAAAATCTGTGGATGCCTCCAATGATCTCATCTCGGATCTCTTCCCTTTCTCTCCTCTCCTCCTCCTCCTCCTCCTCCTCCTCCTCCCGTATCTTGTCTTCTTCACTCTCTGCATCGTTGTCGTCTTCTCTTCTCCTTCGCTCACCTTCTTCTCCCGTCAAGGCCCGCGTCTGCTCCCAACCCCGTTTCTCATCCTCCAAGGCAACACCCCCACCACCAACAGAATCACCAGCAATCTCGCGATCCGACTGGCGCACAATGGCCGAGAAGGACATCACCCAGTATCTCCAGCAGAGCCACGACCGGCTGTTTGACAACAACCGCACGTGGGCCGAGGCCAAGGCCAAGAGCAACCCCGACTACTTCAAGGACCTCTCGGCCGGCCAGGCGCCCGAGTATCTGTGGATTGGATGCTCCGACTCGCGCATCCCCGCCGAGCAGATCTGCGGCCTCGAGCCCGGCGAGGCATTTATCCACCGCAACATCGCCAACCTCGTCTGCAACACCGACCTCAATGCCATGGGCGTCATCAACTACGCCGTCAAGCACCTCGGCGTCAAGCACATCATCGTCTGCGGCCACTACGGCTGCGGCGGCGTCAAGGCCGCCATGACCCCCAAGGACCTCGGCCTGCTGAACCCCTGGCTGCGCAACATCCGCGACGTCTACCGCCTGCACGAGAAGGAGCTCGACGCCATCAAGGATGAGAGCGAGCGCTACGACCGCCTCGTCGAGCTCAATGTCATTGAGCAGTGCCGCAACGTCATCAAGTCGGCCGATGTCCAGCAGTCGTACAAGGAGCACAAGTATCCCATCGTCCACGGCTGGGTCTTTGGCTTCAAGGACGGTCTGCTTAAAGATCTCAAGATTGACTTTGAGGCTGTGCTGCATGATATCCAGAAGATCTACAACCTGGTTGACTAATAGCTGAGAGCATAGCCTGGTGCTGTGGAACAAGAAATAATATTCCCCATATATCACGTCCCTTGCTGTGAATGTAATGAAGCTGAGTGTTGATGAAACGTGGAGCTCATGTGAGAGTATGACTTATTGAGTGAAACGTACCTTGTGAGACCGCCACAGGTCCGTGAATGAGGTCCGTGAATGAGGTCATGACCCAGAAACACGTCCGCAGCTATCAATATTCCCCAGACAGTACCCGTTAGAGATCTCACCCCACAGACAATGGGTCAGAAATCGACCAGATACACAGCTCAGTAGTGCTTCTCACATGCCTGATTGGCAGGGATGGTCTCCGTCTCCAGCCCTATATGCTACCCATTACAGGGACCACGGCTTGGCTCCCGCGCCAACCCCAGATCCCGTCATGGTCTGGGCCCTCAAGGTGCGAGATGCAAGATCCTAGCGGTGGTGGTGCGTGCGCGAGCAGCTGTCACCGACAAATGCGAACAGAGCAAAGAATCGAACATTGACATACAAGCTGCGACTCTCTAGAGATGTGAGAGGACCACTCTAGAGGATGTGAGAGGACCAAGCTCATTTGTAGTCAGCTTTTTTCGTTCCTTTTGCCGGCCCTGAACAAAGAAACGCCCAGTGAAGAGCAACTCTCACGTGACACCCTTGCCACCAACATCCCCCACACATCGTACGATGTCTGCATGGCTGGTCCCACGCTTGGGGGCGATCACTTTGGCGTACCTTGCAGATGTAGGAAGCTTGGGCCATCTTCCTTCAAGGTTGTGGCTGTCAAAGGATGCTTGTTTTGAGCGCCGGCAGACGGCAGGTGTAACGGGAATGAAGGGCGCTCGAACCGGGCTTGAGGGTGGCGGTGAATTGACGGTGTGTGCCAACATGGGCTTCCACAGGCTCTTCTGTGATGATTCAACGCTACCTGTAATCATACATTCAGTATGTCACCATGTCGGCCTTTGATAGAACAGACTACGAAGTTCAATTTTAGAACTTACGAAACGTATGTCCAATTGTCACTGTATCGTCCAGACGCAATAAAGCCTGGTTTCCTCTTGAATTTTATAACAATACCACCGAAGAGCTCTCTGTATGATCGAAACGGTAATCAAGTTGTGGCTTTCCCTGTCCTTTCACCTTGCACCTTTCTAGAAGAAGAGTTTTTTGTCCTCTAAAAGCCTGCCATGCAAAATCCGTCCAAGATCGTATAGCTCATGTCTTGACGATTTCTTCATGAGATTATGGCCAGGCAGACTAATAAGGTAGGTACCCACTCCACTATTGGTACCGTACCAACAGTGCTTACTAACCCTCACAGCGACCTCGAAGGCCAACCGGCGTCAATACTACGTAGATACTGGTGGGTGAGAGGGATTCTTATATAAATTTTTAAAAAGAATCATTCTCTATTACGGGAAACTGTGCGTTTGCCCTGCTCTTTCTCTCCATCGGGTTTGCGGGTTAGTTGTGAAAACTGATGCTGTGTAAGACAGACGCGTCATTGATCAGAGAGCTAGAGTAATGAGCGTCTCAATGAACGATAAACCTGAAAAGTTTCGCTGCCACTCTTTGAAAACATTATCAGGTACCGAACAAAAGTAATACAACCTCCGGGAGCACTCTTCACCCCACGACATGGCCTAGCCATCATGGAGGGCTCATCGGGCTCATCGGGTTTTGCTTCGTACTAAGACCAATACCCTGTACCACCCATGATTTCGCCTTGTTCAGCAACATGATGTCTACCTTATTTGCTGACCCGAAACCAACAAGAAGCATCACGTGTACTACACGTGATACGGTCTGGTGGTCTAGTGGTATGATTCTCGCTTAGGGCACACCCTATAGCTACAGCTTGCGAGAGGTCCCGGGTTCAATCCCCGGCCAGACCCTTCCCTTTTGGCGATGGGCATCTGTAGCAAATCATGAGGATTGCCTGCTTGCATGCATGCATGCCGAAATGAATTTGCGGCAGAGAAACGGATGGTAGCGCCGCTGTCATCCGTCTACTCTTCCCGTTTCTCTCCCGGCAGTCACCTTTGTGCTAGCTTGTGTTTTTTTAGTCTCACGTGTATTCATTCGTTTGGCTGTCATGACTACTTATGAGCTCCCCCGCGCGTCATCGGCATGGACCCGCTCGTCTCTTAGAGGCTTCGTTTGACTGTCGCAAACAAAATCAACAAACGTGGGACGGGTAATCCAAAACATCCGCCTTGTGCGCAACCCTCGGTCACTGACTTCTTGCTTTCGCTCCTCGTGTTTTACCTTCTCTGTTTACCAATCTCTCGACTTGCCACTGCGCAGAGCTTCAAGATGGAGACCATTCTGTCCATTTTCTCCCCGCGCAAACAGCCGTCCGTGGAACCGCCCAAGCCGCTCTCGCAATCACGCTCGAGGACGTACTCCAAGAAGGATCGCGTGCGCGCCAAACGTGCGCTGGAGCGCACATCAAATCCGGCAGGGCGCAGCCCGGTGAGTCGCCCCAGCAGCATGCGCCTCGTTTGCCATTGCTCTCGCTGACATTTTGTCAAAAACCGACAGCGCACCCGTACAAGCAACGCCTCCTCCATAACCGCAGCGTACGACACAACCGGTGACACCAGCTACTTGAGCCAGCACGAAGAGACGACCGTCACCATGGACCCTGGCAAAGCTGATGTTGGAGAAACCATTGTCTCTGCCGCTGAGACTCGTTCGTCGCCAGCAGTAAGACGCACCATCGACAGCCCCAGAACACGAGACAGCCCAAGACTGCGCAAGTTGCGACAAAGCGCAGAGGTCGACAGTCCCAACTCAAGACGTCGATCCCGCGCGAATGAAGATGTCGAGATGCCCGACGCTCTCCCCGAGCCAACCCTGCAAGACGAGCAGGATGAAGAAGAAAATAAAATGGACGAGGAGGAGGAACAGTTCGCCTTCAAGCGCATCACCAAGCACCGCTGGGTAGACAACCACATCGAACTGCGCATCGAGTGGGAAGGCACCCCGCCAACCTGGGAGCCCGAGGAGAACTTCCACCGCGACGCGCCCGCAGCGCTCTTTGCCTACTGGCGCTCCCAGGGCGGCCGACCGCAAAACCCAGCCAACCCGGACATGTACGACATCTTTGCGATACGCAAGCACTCAAAGAACAGGCAGAAGCTGCTGGTGGAGTGGCTGGGCTACGAGGACAGCGAGATCACCTGGATGCCGCGCAAGGTCGTGCAGGAGACGGCCAAGACGATGGTGGATGACTACTTTGCGAACTTGAAGAAGAAGAAATAAAGGGTGTCGAATTATGGAGTTGTTTTTGGGCGATTATGGGGATCTGAGGATGGGCTGTATGTACATTATGAGTGGTGTGCTTACGCTGGGCGTTGATGGACATGAGGGTAATCATGTAGGTAATGACAATGGCACAGATGGTTTTGCCTGCATTTGTCGGGCTTTGCAGAGGTTTTGGCGTTTAATCAAGTATTGTACCCACGGAAAAACATTTACAATCACTCACGCCTTTACTTTAGAGTCACTGAGGCTGTCCTGCCTGTGGATGCTGCAGTTTGTTGCGGAGCTGAACAATTGCTGACGCAGTGCGTCCCTCATTTCTTGGCTGAGGCTGAGACGTAGATCTCCGCTTCTACCACATCATCACCATTCTCTCACCAAAATCATCTTGAGTTTTCGTATCACACGCACCCCTACCTACCCTTGCCTTGTCATCATATGAGTCCACCTCACTCAAAGACATACTGAGCTCTGTTGTTCCAATCAATCAAACTCAATGCCGTCGTCCGCACCGCCCGGCTCGACCAGCCGCTCTCTTCCCATCGTCCCCATCACCCTCTGTGCCGTCCTATTCCTCTTCGCGGTCGACGCACTCTTCCTGCAGCTCAGCCGCAATGGCTACGCCGATTTCCTCAACGAGATCCTGGACGATCCGCTTCCGCGCTTCTTGCCAGACTCCAAGCGGCTACTCCTCAGGCGCTACGTCGGCATCCCCTCGCTGGACCGCTTCTCTGCGCTGACCAACATCGTCTGGGCAAATGTCGCGGATGGGTCCAAGCCTGAGCAGTCGCTGTTTGCGTTTTGCTTTGGCGCGCAGCTTGTCCCTTTTTATTCGGTGCTTTTGGTCGAGAGCCAGAGGAATGTTGGATGCAGCAGCGTTGTCCTGAAGTAGGTTTACCTGTTACTGTGACGATGTATACACGTGGAACTGACTGTTGCTCCTAGCCCGGTTCTCTGGGGGTTGGCGATGCAGTTTCTTGGATTCGGACTGATTGCGCCGCTCTTCTTCATTGTACACCTCGTCTGGACATCCAAAGCAAGCCGGTCCGAGGCCGTCCACCTCCGGGATCCTGCTAGCCTACGCACCGCGAGGCCAGCCTTTGTGCTGGGCTACATCCTCCCCAGCGCATTTGTAGCCTACCCATTCTCCGAGCACAGCGTGCGGCAATGGTGCATCATCATCTGGGTAGTGTGGCCCATCTATATATCGCTGTGCCAGATGCTCTTCACCAATATTCTCAAGCGAACCAGCGTCGGCCAGAATGCGTGGTCGTCCAGAGCCCAGGTTGACAAGGGCGCACTCTCGCAGGTGTACGGCTTCGCGTGGAACGTCGCCGTAGTAGGCCAGATGACCACCTACGCCGTGTTAATCGCAGCCAGCATCTACCCCGACGCGTTCCCCGGTGGTGCTGCGAGGTCACTCACCCTGAGCAAGGTGTTTGTCCCCGATGCGCCGCACTCGTACAAGCCCATGGCGGATGCTGGTACGGTCATCCACAACTTCTTCATCTACGACCTGTACACTGGATCTGCTGCGGCGCTTGTGTGGGCGGTCTACCATCTGCTGCAGGTCCGGCCGCAGCTGGCGTCTGGCGAGGAGAGGGCTAACATTGCGAGAGGAGTGCTGACGAGCATCCTCCTCTCTGGGCCGGGTGGTGCACTTGTTGCGCTGATGCAGCATCGGGATGACACCGTTCTTACGGCTGAGGCAAAGACTGCAAAGTCCAAGTGAGAGGATCGGACTTGATATAACAACCGTTAATCCTACGGAGCACCGGAAGATAGATTGCAATTTCCACCCGTTGCAATGTTATATAGTCCAAATACAGCTGCTGGTCATTGAGCAAATCGGAAACTCTTAACGGAGATTGAGAACTCATGAATGTGACATGCTAACCCAACCCACGCCCATATTGGTTCACGAATTGCACGTCCTTGACCGAGTCAATCCTCATCGCTTCTCTCCCAGAGGAACATCCATCCCGTGCTTCCCACTGTATCCAGAAATTTCAGCAGGCTTCCATCCGCCCTTCTCCAAAATGCTCTCATCCTTGAGACGGTACACCTCAACCTTGAGAGGGCGGCAGCACTTGATCATCTCCTCCTCGCTGTCTTCTCCAAAGCCCCAGAGCGACAGATCACCACCGGGACATGTGCCTGCACGCATCATCAGCATTATGTCGCGATCAACAAACACAAAAACAAACACAGCTGCTACTCACTCAGTGCCATCAAGAGATCCTGCTCGGCCAAAAACTCAATGTGATCACCAGCCTCCGCCGGACACGGGTTCATGAAATACCTGCCCTCCTCGTCCAGGCCCGTCACCTGGAAGATGTTGATCACGTCGTGCACGTCCTGCTCGACCAGCCCGTACGGCAGCACCGCGCGCGTCAGGTTCGAGTGGCACTGGAAGTTGTACTGGCCGCCGCTCAGGACCGTGTTGATGTACGGGTCGCAGCGCGTGCCCAGCAGATCGTGCACGCGCCCGCCGTGCTCGTCCTCGCCGTACCAGTCCAGGCTGTCGGCGATGATGGTCGCCGGCGGGCGCATGTACGGCAGGTTGGACCAGAGCCGGTCGTAGGTCGAGACGTGCGAGGCGTGGAGCTGCTTGGTGCGGCTGGCCCAGAAGCGCTCGCGGGGGTTGTGCGCGTTCCAGATGTTCAGG
>JADBHU010000543.1:0-41107 GCA_017140155.1 Fusarium devonianum
ACTACAACCACAACCACCCATACTCACTGCTGCTAGTCGATACAACTCGACACAACACCACTAAGCATTCAGAACTGAGCCAATCATCCTCGGTTCTCATCTACTCGAAAGCTACTCAAGCTACGCCAAGCAAAGCAAACTACAATCAAGATGCCTGCTCAACGACCGTCGCAACTCCCTCCCTGCCCCGGCCCTCCTCCCAGCCGTCCTCTCCCCGCTCTGCCCAAGCGTGACTAGACGGCTCCAACGATATGAACAGCTGTCAAACAACATCATCATCTCGGTTCAACCCCTCAAAGCCGCATGGCTCTCGGCTTTACAGGATCGAGAATGGCAACGCCTTGCTCCCGTCCTCTGGCATGCACACAGTGGGCAAGGTTTGCCCGGGTCTTTCACCAAGGCTCTGGTCGCCATGGTGCGCGTGCCCATATGCACATGCGAGTCCCGCAACTCCAATATCCTGCACCTAATTAAATCACAACCGCTCTCAACAACCGCTCTCAACTGATTCAGCGGACCATGGAATCAGTTGACCTTCTTCTACTGGTACTTTGCAATCAGTCCTGGGCCATTTCACCCAACTCAGGCGCTCATAACTCGGCCATTTGGCCGGTTTTACAGCCACTCTTCATTTGTCCTTTTTTAATGGCTGGACCGACCGGACGCTTTCGACTTCAATTCTTTGCGTGCACTTTTCCGACAGTGCATCACCGTTTCAATACCCTCTTATATCACTATTTAATTCACTTTCTTCTTTCTGTACTTCTCGTGCATTATATATTTTCCCTTGTCTACTTCGTTTGATCAATTTTTGGGAGGAATTTGTTCCATGGGTTTCAATGGACTGCATCACTAGAGAGGCATTATCACGGCGTCTTACACATACAACCACAAAGTCTGTTGCGACGGGCAATTTTCCGCACTGCGCCATGTCACGGGCGGTCGCGATGGGAATGAGGGTGGACTCTTTTACTTTACGATGAATATGCCGGTTGGGAACATAGAATTCATTAGGATGGGCTTTATCATTATCCACTTCATAGGAGCAACTAGGACCATGTCCACTGATCACTCAGTGTCGACGGAAATGGAATAACATCCCAAACAACCTTTGCACACACTCTACCAAGCTTCAAACTGTGCCTCTTCCCAAACAAGAAACTTGAAAACCCCCGTGTCTTCCGAATCTTGCCATTCCCCGTTATTGACATGCGGATTGCATACATACTGCTCATGCTGCCCAAAATTACCGTCATCCCTGTCACGATCGCGCCGCGTGATCTCTTTCATCCTTGCGACTTTGGCTCCCTTGCGTCGCATTCCCCTCGCTGTCACCCCAGTCTGCCCGGCATCAACATCAAGGTCACAGAGGCGCGAGCAGCGCAAGGGTTAGTGTCAGCTTCGGTTGCAGTATCTTGCGCATCTTGCCTTGGTACCAGATGAGCATATTGCAGCGTCGATCTGACCAGCTGACACCCTCGCCCAATGGAACTGAAACTTGCAGGGCTCCAAAACACCCACCAGAGGACGATTGTCTGCCTGTCTCTAATGCCTGGTGCCGTGGCTTACAGACCGACTCATATCCTTTCTCCTTTCTGCAGTCGTGATCCGGTGTGGCGGGGAGTGACAGGCACAGGCGCCTACCGCTCCAAGACAGCTCTTCTTTGTCGTCATCTGGCCTTGGTCCTTTCATTTCTCGCTAAAACCAATCTCTCCCTCGGATGATTCGCGCAAGCCCGGCGTGGTGCGAAATAGCGTTTCATTTTCTATATCCGGCCCAGAGCCGGCGCACAGCCGGCGCGAGGCCAGCGGGATCTTTGCTCCCGCGACAGGAAGGATGAGCGACCGATATAGTTCATTGGGCCCAAACTTAGGGGAGGATCGGGCTAACAGCCAAGGTCAGGGCCGGGACTGGCTGGGGAACGCTACCAAGCCATGGGGCCCAGTAGTTGTGTCAGGAAAAAAACGTCAAACCTTGGAATGATGAAACTCGCGGCCACAACTGCAGGAGCAGCAAGAATGCGCATCTTGGCAATATTGGGAATCGTTTGATTGCGGTGGCGAGAAATGCACCAGTTCTGATGTTCTGAGGCCCCTGATCATCGCACGCCAACATCACTAGCCGTCGTCAAGGCTGGCAGCGCCTGTGATGTAAGGCTCTACAGCAGCAACCCACGCCCTGATATCTCACACATCCCGGATTTACCACTAATTGCCCGCTTGCTGCTGGTCTCACATTGATGCAGGACGATCTCCATTCAGAGTTCTAGCCCCCTCTCCTATCTCTCCATGGGTGCCTCAAACTCTGTGACAGGTACCCGGCTCGGCCATGCCAGGCACAAGATGGTCTGGCATGTAGATCAGGGTGTTTCGGAGGCGTGCATGGTGTTGTAGCTCATGAAGCATACCGCATGTAAGCCTTCGGGACGCCATGTCACCACGGGGATTCGGGCGAATAGTGTGTCAGGCCCTTTTCCCGAGGGGACGGCGATGATAAGATACCCATCTATTATGGTCGGCAGCGGTCGATAGATTCCTGGGTAACGATTTCCGAAGGGGGCTTGTTACTAGCAATAGTGTTGGTTACGGTAGCAGTACCAAGATAATATGGGGTTAGTGTCCTTCTCAGTTCGATTGCCTTGGTTCCACAGTACTAAGGTAGTATCCTGAGCTTATCATCACGTGCCCGCGCGCTGTGGCTTGAAGCCCGGCTGTGGCATGGGGAACAATGCAAGGCTGGCGTTTTGAAGCTTTTCTTAGGGGATAACCAACTCTTGCTTTACTTTTATCGGCATCTTGGCGATACACATTCAAATTCTTGGACGCCCAAGTCTGCACGTTCAATAGTGCATGAAGATCTCGCCTTGTTTCGAACCCTGCTGCAGCTGGGCGCGTGACGTCCTTGCGATAGCCTCATAGCCTCATCAGTCTCGGGGCAGCCATGTTGGACCTCCACGTCTGGGGCTCGGCGTTTGGCCTCCCATCCATTGATCCGGAGTGCCTCGCTATAATCACATACCTGCACAGCAGCCTTCCCGACTCGGCCTGGCGCCTGATTCCCAGCAATGACCCGTCCATCAGCCCATCTAGTACGGTTTAACACCCATCATCTGGATTACCTATTACCTGGCCGAAACCTTGTTTTGCTGACCATTTGACCCTAGACACTCTACCTGCACTCTACCATGAGGGTCTCTGGACAAGCGGCTATACGCCTATTGTCGCCTACCTGTCTGCAAAGTCGCTGGGAGATGATCTTGATGCCGGTCTGAGCCCTATGCAGCAGGCTGACCGCGTCGCATACGGAGCTTTCCTGTCCGCACACGCTGCGCCGTTGCTGGATCTCTCGCTCTATGTCTCGGCGGCGAACTGGTCTGCTACAACTCGCCCTGCCTACAGCTCTCTCTTGCCCTTCCCCTTGACATGGACCGTGCCGCCGCTGATCCGGGCCGAGGCCGTCAAGCGAGTTGAGCATCTCGGCTTCGCTGACATGGACAGCGACTTTGATCCTAACGGGGGCCTTCACCTGTCTTCAGGCAGGGATGCTCTGCCGGAGACGTTTCGGAGGCATATCCCTGCGCGGACAAAGAAGACAGTGCATGAAGAGATGACCCCTGAGCAGACAGTCCTCATTCGATTATATGGGCTGGCTGAGGACTGTCTCTCTGTGCTGGAGGACCTTCTCAAAGATGGACCTGACGGCAAGGTATCTGGCTTCTTCGAGGGCGCGAGCCCATCATCCCTGGATTGTCTAGCATTCGGATACCTTGCATTAATGCGTGACGTCCCAGTGCCGCGATCTTTCCTTAAAGATTGGCTGGAGAAGAAGGCACCGCGATTGTCAACGTTCGTGGACGGTATGAAGTCAAGATGCCTGACAAAAATCGGTCCCCTACCGTGGGTTGAGTCCGGTCACGACACGGCCTTGCGAGTCGGTGCCCGCACTCTTGACAGTATTCTATACAACGTCCCGGGCTTTGGCGATGAGTATGCGACTGAGGTCAGGAAGCGCGCGGAAGGGGGAATCACCGGCATTGATGGAAGGTCACTCATGCTGGCCATGAGCGTTATTGCAACAGGTACTGCTCTCGGATATGGCTACCACACATACAAGAGCATGCAGCCTTTCGGGTCAAGGATACAAGTGTGGCAGTCGCAGCGAAATCGCTCCAAGCTGAGCGAGTTTGGAGCCCTCGGCTCCATGCTTGGAAGTGTCTTTGGGGGTGCTCAAGCTTCTGCAGGAGTACCTGGACAAAGCCATGCGTCAAGCGAAGCTCGAATTATCGAGACTGATACAGAAATCGACTAGGCGGACAGCGTCTCATGTGCCTCTTGAGTGTAATACTACTGTACATCTCTATTAAATAGATAATATGCCAGGGGCGCCCTGGCAATACATCGATTCCCATGCTATCGCCGCCCTAACTGTAGAGTGCATCCTGCCTTTGAACTTGACATGTGTATGAAGTGTCCATCTTTAATTTACCGTGTTGCCTTCCCAATCTATATGGCACCTTATATCTGTCTGATCTCCTTACCCACCATCTCAGGCCGGCCTATCTCCCACTCATCTCTCAATACGGCAAAGGTGAAATCGGTCACCAACAGGCTCTGGCCCAGACTCCACACAAGCGTAATAGCGTAGAAGAAGTTGGCATTACCACTGCCAGCATAAATCCAGAGGTGGTAGAAGGCCGGTCCCAGAAAGGATGCATAAAGGAGTGTTGCAGTCGTGACGAAAGCGTAGCGCATCAACGGGAAAATGTGTCGGAAAAGAGGAATCATGGATAGGAAAAGACTCGCATCTGCGAGTGATGGGTAGGGTTTAAAGATGGAAAATGTACCCAGGAGTATTGTCAGAACGGCCAGGGGCTGAGTGCGCAGGCGGATTGAAAGAGCTGCGGGGTACGAAGCGAGGTGAAGCCAAAAGACGCCGAGGAAGAAAGCCCGGAATGAGTCAAACATCTCGATAAAAAAGTACCACCACAAGCCGACATTGGGTGTAAGGTCCGACAGCGTCAGCTGGATGCCATATGTGCGAGCGAGGAACTCCCACGAGTTGCCTGCCAGAACGAAGGACATGCCCAGCAGCGAGGCGAGGCATCCCGCCATGATGAGGACGTTAGTGGCGGCGAACTGGCTCATGGAAGAAACTCGGCGCTTCTCGGATTGACGATCGTAGGCGAGAAGAATGAGCGGAGGGAGGAGCAGAGCCGGGTACATCGACAGGTAGGAGGCGAAGGACAGGGCGACCATGGCGTTAAACGGAGAGCCCTGGACAGCCTTGGCGATGGCATGAAGGACCGCGCAGCTGGTAAATACACCGGTCGACCGTCCTATACATGTTGCAATGGTGTACGGGTTGAACAGGAACCTATCGTGGGGTCAGCACCAATGCCCGACGCTCAAGATTGGGGTTTCTCTTACGCAGCAGCAACTGCAGCGCCGCAGAACTTGTTTGCACGGCGCGGCGAGGTGAACAACCGCGCGCTAGCTGCCTCGCCCGAGTTGGCGATCTTGTAGAGAGCATCGGCGCTGAGGATGTCGACAGCGATATAGAGCAGATGTGTAAAGATGGGCCAAGCCTTCACGTCCGGAAGCAGGGAGAACAAAGGAAGCAGGAGCGGTGCCTGATGGAAGACGCCGCCATCGTAAGGGGCAACGTTATTCGTATACAGGAACAGGCCCTCTTGCACTGCCAGGCTGTAAGTGTGTGTTTTCCAATACCCCGGATTAGAGCTTGCTTACATCGCTTGAAGCTCGTGACGGGGGTCGATATCTCGACACGGCCAGTCAGGAGGTCAGGCAAGCCGGGGAATGCCAGGAAAAGGACAAGTCGAAGAAGGGCCGCGCCGGCGTAGACGCTGGCTTTTCTTCTCAATGTCATAATGCCGGACATTTCATGCTTGGGAACCAACAAGGCGCTGGTTGAAGTCGCAATGTCGCAAAGCGGAGCGCGTCGAGTCGAGGTTGGAGGCCACTTGGCGGGATGAGTCTTGGCGGATACCTCAACCTCCACCTTCGGGAGGAGAGGGGCCGCTGGAGCTCCAACCCGATTGCCCAGTCAAGCGCTGAAGGGCCGCTGCAGGGCCCTGAAAATGCGGCAGAGATGCGCTGGGAATCCGGCCATCAGGTCCCCAGGCGGTGAGGTGTACATCAGCCAATTGAGGGCGCTCATTACAGCGCTCGTCCACTTCATGGTGGGTACTCAAGGCGGTGCACCCTGGCATAAAATTCGAGTTCGAAAAAAAAGTTGAACGGCATGTAGGAAAAAGTGCCCCGCCGTTTCGCTGCGAGAGACAAGCACCAGCAAAGGAGCCATCACCAACCAAAATCAACAACAATGGCTCGGGTAAAGAAGAAGGGCAAGGCCGGCGCGGCCAAGAACTATGTCACACGAAATCAGGCGATTCGAAAACTCCAAATCAGCCTTCCCGACTTCCGAAAGCTGTGCATCTGGAAGGGAATCTATCCTCGCGAGCCTCGCAGCAGGAAGAAGGTCTCCAAGTCTTCCACCAGCTCGACCACCTTCTACTACACCAAGGACATCCAGTACCTCCTGCACGAGCCGCTGCTCCAGAAGTTCCGCGACCAAAAGGTTCTCGAGAAGAAGATTTCCCGTGCGCTCGGTCGAGGCGATGTCACTGATGCCGCCCGCCTCGATGGCAACGCTGCGCGACCTGAGAAGACTGGCAAGCCGCGGTACACGCTCGACCATGTCATCCGAGAGCGCTACCCGACCTTTGTCGATGCCATTCGAGACCTCGACGACTGCTTGTCGATGCTGTTCCTCTTCGCCAACCTGCCCTCGACTTCAATGGTTCCCGCCAAGATGGTCGCCCGCTGCGAGCGCCTCTGCCTCGAGTTCCAACACTACCTGATCGTGTCGCAGGCCGTCACCAAATCCTTCCTTTCCATCAAGGGTATCTACTACCAGGCAAACATCATGGGAGAGGAGGTTTTGTGGCTGGTGCCCTACAAGTTCAACCAGCGCGTGGTTGGCGATGTCGACTTCCGCATCATGGGCACGTTCATCGAGTTTTACATGACCCTTCTCGGCTTTGTCAACTTTCGACTGTACACAACCCTCGGCCTCAAGTACCCCCCCAAGTTCGACCAGGCCAAGGACGAGAACGCGGCTGAGCTTGGCGCCTTCACCCTCGAGGGCAAGACCCTGGTCGGCGCCGAGGAGCACAAGGAGCACAAGGAGCAGAAGCAGTTGGAGGCTGCCGACCACAAGCCCGACCCCAAGGTCCAGGCTGCCGTCGACAAGGTCCTCAAGAAGATCAAGGCCGGCGACGGCGACGAGGAATCGACGTCGGCAAACGACAACCAGGTCGACGGCGAGGAGCAAGAGGCGGGAACCATTGACAAGTTTGAGCCTGCTGCACCCGGTGGTGATGTGATGCCGCAGCCCTCCAACACCGGAAACAACCCCAACAGCCTCTTCTCCAACTTTACCATCTATCTATCCCGCGAAACCCCACGACAACCTCTCGAGTTTCTGCTCAAGTCGTTTGGCTGCAAGCGCGTTGGCTGGGACGCTGTCCTTGGCGATGGCGCCTTCACCACCAATGAGCTTGACCCTGCCATCACCCACCAGATCGTCGATCGACCTCCCATCCAGGTCGTTGCCGAGGAGGACGCTGGCGACGATGAGGACAACCAGACTTCACAGAAGCTTGCTGCCAACCGACGAGTCCCGGGACGAACATACATCCAGCCTCAATGGGTGTGGGACAGTGTCAACGATGGCGAGTTGAAGGAGCCTCATCTGTATGCTCCCGGCGCCTCGCTTCCCCCGCATCTGAGCCCCTTCGTGAAGAGCGTCCAGGGCGCATACGACCCGACCGTTCCTCTGGAGGAGCAGGAGCCCGAGGCCGAGGCTATCGAGGCCCAGAGCGACGGCGAGGATAACGAGCTTGACGACACTGTAGAGGGAATGGACGTAGATGAGTCGGGCGAGGAAGACAGCGGTGAAGGACAAGACGATGACTTTGGTGGCTTCTCCGACGACGAGGAAGAGGAGGTCGAGGAAGAGGAGGGTGCCGAGGATCGACAACAGGAGCTGGAAGCTGAGCTCACTGGAGGTGCGGTCAAGTCCAAGACGACAAACTCCAAGGCCAAGGCCAAGGAGGACGCCCGCAAGGCTCTGACCAAGAAGACGCGCGAGGAGGAGGAAGACATTGAGCGAGCCAAGGGCATGCTCAGCAAGAAGAAGCGGAAGCTTTATGAGCAGATGGTGTACACGAATAACAAGAAGAGCGCCGAGGACCAGAAGCTGCGAGCGAAGCGGAGAAGGCTGGAAAAGGAAAAGAACAAGGGCAAGGCTAAGGCGTAATGTAACGGCACTGTTTTATACCATTCAGATAGATTCAATTGCATGCGATGAAAAGGGAATATTTAATCTAGTTTTGCGCTGCTCTATAAAGTCTTGTGAGGCTGTGAATGATTTCTCTTTGTGGGTGGGTAAGGTACCGGCGCAAGTTCATAATTTTCATTCGCGATATCTGCTTGTCTTACTGAACTTGAACCTCGCAACATTCACGTATACCAACAAATCCGTTCTAGAAAGCCAACGCCCGCGATGCTTTAGTAAAAATTGACGTCTGGCCATACGACTTGTTTTCTGAGGGCAATTTTGCCACTGTCTCTAAAATGGAAGCCAGCGCCACCGCCTGGGAGCTAGACAGCGATGAGATCGCATCCATCGCCTCCGAGGACCTACACGAGCACAGGCCGAACCGCTGGATAGGAGCAAAATCCACATGGCGCACCCTGACAGAGGAGGACAGACTGCTCTGGCAGTCGATGAAGCAGCTTCAGGACCAGGATCTCTCTGTGCATCTCTACAATGCGCATGCGCTCAAGCGGCGAGGCAGGGATGTCGGAACCGCCCAAGAACTGCTGGTGAAGACGGTAAGTTAGCGACCGCCTTTCGAGCCTCTGGTCCATATCCAGATCTAGAACCATATGAGGCATTGTGCTCACAGGATCAAATTTCAGGATGAAGGCCGGGACGCAGTATGGATGCCGCCAAAGCTGTGGACTGCGTGGCCGCTCAAGCACAGACAAGTGCCCAAAGAGCTTCTCATCGACAGCAAACACGACGAGGACGATTGCTTTACTTTTCGAAGACAAGAAGATGTCCTCCCGAGTACGGAACTCGAAGAGGAGATTTCAGCGGCCATTCTACGTACTGCCAAGCAGCGCTTTCGCAGGAGGAAGGGTAAGATGGCTCGGCCGTCGATTGAAGAACCCACGCCCATTGACTGCGATAGCGACAACGACACGGCAGATCGCTTGTCGCGGGAGTCTTCTGCCAAGCCAGATACGGGCGATGAAGGCGAAGAGATAGCAGTCGACACAGATGATGCCAAAACCAGCGCTGGGCCACAGCGACCGAAGACATACGAGCCAGTGGAATCAACCAACGACGAGCTATCCTACGAGTTACTGAGGCCCTCTGTTCGACACATTCTGTCACAGCTCGACACCACACTATCTATCCTCCACAACTCGCGTGTGGCGGGTGTTAGTTACCTTTCAGATTCCTCAACCGAAGACGAGTCTGAAAGCCAGAGTGGACAGAAAAGATCCCGTGGCCGGCCGCGGAAGCTCTCTCGACACCCAACTACCTCCGCCTCTCCTTCGCCAGCAGGAGCTGCCGTATCTCGCAGACGTGGTCGCCCCCCTAAAGTCCAGATACCTCGCGATGGAGAGACAGACGAGGAGATGCGCCTCCGTATTGCTCGCGAATCCCACCGAAAGCTCCCTACCACACCAAAGGATAAGGAAGACGCGTTCGAGGAATGGATGCGCAGAGGCGAAGAGACTGAAGCGTTCGAAGAGTGGATGCGTAAAGGTGACGAGGCTGTTGAGCGCGAGCGATCTCTGTCGCTCAAACGAGAGGCCTCTCAGGGTCTAGAAACCGAGGATGAGTCAACCGCTGGTACGAATGTCGAACGTAAGCTGCTCAGATGGGGTCTCCGCGACTGGAGCGATGTACTCGGAGCAGCCGCTCTGGCAGGCTTCTCGAGCGAAGTCATGGCGAGGACCGCACGCCGCTGCGCTGACTTGTTCGGGGAGGGCATGGTAGTCAGGACACTAAACGAGGTGCCCGTCTCTCAAGGCGCAGGAATCAACTCTGTCGAGTACCGCCCCGGGCCTATTCGGCTATCATACTCCGACGTAGACGCCGACGACGAGAGCGATGGCGCTGCAGATCTCACGCAGCGCCGAGTCGCCTCTCGCCAAGCCTCCCTCGTCCACTCCAGCCGCAGCCCGGACTCCATCCGTAGCAGTCGCCGCTCCACCCCCCGGTCTCCCGGACCGCCCAGGTCACCGCGATCTCGCTCCGGCTCCGCGGGGGGTCTGGTGTTCTGCCCGATCACGTCGTGCGACCGCTCGGTGCAGGGGTTCACTCGCAAGGCGAACCTGCGGCGGCACCTGGAGCTCGTGCATCAGGGGCAGACGGAGGAGATGGACAGCGATGAGGAGGTGGCAGGCGGAGTGCATGTGGATGGGTTCTTGAGGCCGATCGTGCCAGGCAGAGGCTGGAGAGGAGAGGATACGATGCAGAGGAAGAGGAAGAGGTTCTACGGAGAAAAGGGTGCGATCAGTCGAGAGGGGAGCTTGGCTCGGGGCGATGAGTCCCCATGATGGAGCAGCCAGCCGTTGGATGCCTTTGGATATGTTGTGTGTTTGCTGGATTCACATCATCGGGCCAAAGCACACATGAACTCTAGCAACAACTTCATCTTCGAGTAAAGGCGTAATATCAAGAACACAAGCCATCGACTACCTCACGATTGGAACACTATCTTCAATACTCTTTTTGGTGATTAGATATAATTTCATTACTTGATCGTTTCAAAAGTCAAAGGGTATCAAGTACTCAAACAACCCTACAACGTGAAGAGAAAATACAGTCGCTCCAAGAACTGAATGCAGGAAACAATATCCTCCGCGGCGTATCTATCAACCCCAGACTCCAGAACAGAACTCGATTGCTAAAGTCAAAACAACATCCAGTGGTCAACAGTCAGTCGCCTAGTTCAGCCTGGGACTCTTCCTCCTAGAGAGGCTCTCCTCAAACGCCGTTGGGAGAAGATTCTCGCTTCCCTCAACGACAATATCGGCGGCACCACCCTTTCTCGTGCTGCGCGTCACACGCGGATTGCGCTTAAACAGCGGCAGCGTGCGCTCAGGCGGCATCGACATTGTGCTTGCGCGAGGGTTGAAGTTGATGGAGCCCGTGGTGAGGTTCGTCGTCACGTTCGGGTTCACCTCACGGAGGCTCATGCCGAGGAGCCCGGTGCCATGTTCAGGCGCACTCGCATTGGAGGCTCGGGGTGGCGGACGAGCAGGAGACGTCATCATCTTCTGAGGGCAATCGAGATCTGCAAATACAATGGTCGCGTCCCTGTCGCTGGTGTCGCGTTCCTTGGTCGGCGTAGCGACCTCGTCGATGCTCGAC
Source organism: Fusarium devonianum (assembly GCA_017140155.1). Taxonomy (NCBI): domain Eukaryota; kingdom Fungi; phylum Ascomycota; class Sordariomycetes; order Hypocreales; family Nectriaceae; genus Fusarium; species Fusarium devonianum. The sequence continues at coordinate 11,480 of JADBHU010000543.1, forward strand.
ATGATGAGATCGTGGGGCTCGGTACGAGGCAGATTCGTCGGGTAGTGGTACTGAACCTTGGCGGGCGTCTCGCCCGTGGGCTGGTACTCCTGAAGAGCTGTGGCCGAGATGTCTTCGCGCAAGTTGGCCAGGGGCTGGCAGATTTGGTCGCCAAGGGGCTCCAGGCCGTCCTGGAGATCACCGAGGTCAAGCTCCATCTCCTCGCCAAGGTTCTTGACGCGGTCAAACGTCGACTTGAAGTGTGCTGAGATGTTGCCGAAAGACTCCTCTACCGTGTTGGACAAGGCCTGAACTGACTGGCCGTGAGTCTCGTGATGGTGTCCGTTCTCCGACTTGGCGCGGGCGACAAAGTCGTCGAGAGCCTCCATCTGGACATCGAGATCCTTGATCTGCTCATCAACGACACGCACTGTCTCGGCATGGACAGACTTGGCGGTGGCCTGGGTAGAGGTGCTGTGATCATTGGCGGCCGTCCAGTCGTCCTTGAGCTTTGTCTTGAGCTGATCGCGAGACTTCTTGACTTCGTTCAACATATCGCCCTCCTTGACATCCCAGGATGTCATGCCCTCTCCGTAGAGAGAAACGGCCTGCTCGAGAGAGGTGTTGGTATCGGCCACACTCTTCTGAATTTGCGAGGCCCTCTCATGCAGACGCGACTCCTGAGCCTCGGCCTGTGTGTTGATCAGGGCCGAGATCTGGGTCATCAACTTCTGGCGGTCGTCCACTGCTTGGCGGCGCTCCTCTTGCAGCGCATCTTGGATACGACTAGAGATGGTGGCATTCTGCAGCACAATCGTATTCGTCGCGGCTTGAAGCTGCCGCCGTAGACCGTCGCACTCGGCTCGCTGAGCCGTGATGTGTTTAACGAGGTCTTCAAAGATGGACTTGAAGTCCTTTCCAAGCGAGCTGTAAGAGTTGTGCAACTGCGTCATGTCAGTCTTGGTCGCATATAGCGAGTGCATGTATATCTGCTGGTCACTTACCTGGCCGTGGAATGCGGTCATTTCGTTCAGCATGTCGGCTGCTATGCGCTCGGCAGAGTGAGAGATGGACTGCAGACTCTCACCCATTCGTTCCTTGACCGTGTCGCGGATCACCTTGATCTCCTCCAACACCTCATCCATGTCTTCCTTTGACTTCTGCTTCTGGTCCAAGAGCTGTTTCTTTGACTGTGCAAAGGTACCAAGGTGCTCGTCGAGAAAGGTCTGGGTCGCCAAGAGTTTGCCCAGCTCCTCGCCCACAAAGTGCTCCATGCGGTTTCCAGCGCTTGCGATGTGTTCTTGCTGTTCGTCTTGGAATTCCTCGATCCTGCGCTCAACCATCGATGTGACGTCGACGACCTGGTCCTGGGATGTGCTCCAGGCGTTGCGGTTGAGAGACTGAAGATCCGACTTGCGCTTGTTCTTGGCGTGGAGGCCACCAACGTCGCGAACAGTCTTATGCAGCTTGTTGATGAGTTCTCCGCCGACCTCGGTAAGCTTTTCTTCCGTCTTCTGGTGCGCCTTTCTGATTTTGGTCTCTTCAGCCAGTGACTTGCGAGTGGCAGAGAGGACGATCTCTGTCTGATCCAAGACCTCCTTGGCATCGTCCAGCTGGGCTTTTGTGCCTTCGTGATCCTTCTTGAGACCCATGAACGTGGACTGGAGGCTAAAGAGCTCTTGAACCTTGTTCCGCAGGTTGCTCTCCAAGGTTTCAAGTCTGGCCGCCTGCTCCTCGTTAACGATGCGACGAGATTCGCTTTGAGCCGTCATCTCTTCGTAAGCATCGTTAGACAGGTAAACACCGTTGCGCTGGCGGGTCGAGATCAGCTCGCTCTTGAGCTTCTCAATCTCCATTGTGAAATCTCTCAACAACGTCTTCTTCTCCACCATGGGGTTCAGCTGGGGCTTATTCTTGATGTTCTTGGCGCGGAAGGCGTAGTCAAGCGTCGAGATGGTTTCTTCGAGGTTACTCTTTGCGGGTGAGATGGTGGCGATGATGCACGTCTTGGTTCTGCCGCCGAGAGAATCTTGCAGTAGACGGGTCAATTTGGACTCCCGGTAAGGAATGTGAGCGCCCTTGTCGACGAGGGCATTGATGACTCGGCCAAGAGTCAAGAGTGACTTGTTGATCAGACCAGCCTCAGCAGCACGCTTGTTCTCGGCTCCAGATCGCTGAATGTTCTCACTGCCGGCCAAATCGACCAGGTTCAGCTTGCCTGCACTGACAAGGGCGTCTACGCCATGCTCGTTAGGCTTCCTGACGTAGGTCGTGATGGTGAAGACGGTGTGACTACGAGAACTCAGGTCGTTGCATTTTGTAGCGGCCACCTGACGCTTCAAGCTGCCCTCTTGAAGCACCTTGACACCCTCGGCGGCGCTCTTGATGTGTTTCTCCTCCATGCCCTGCACAATGGTGCTGGCATGTCCGCGTCGCGAAGTGTCGTCAAAGATCTTGAGCTTGGCGCTCTCGTCGTTGGCGAGCAAATCACGAAGCTCCTCGTTGTATAGCTCGATAAAGGAGCACTTGAGCGTGCTTTCGGCATTTTCGAGTTCGAGCTTGTTGAACAGCGTCTGAAGGACACGAGGAATGATACCGGCCTCATCGGAGAGCATGCCCAAGGTTTCGTTCATGTCGCCGGACATGGTGTACGTCTTGCCTGTGCCCGTCTGTCCGTAGGCAAAGATTGTGCAGTTGTATCCAGAAAGCATCTATTGGCGAGAGGGGTTAGCGACTGGCGTATCATGTCGAGGGCCACCGATAGACAACTCACCTCATCGAGGATTGGCTTGACCGTGTCGTCAAAGACCATGTTCTGGTCAGCCGCCTGGGAAAAGACGCGATCGAAATTATACGACCGATTGCTCAGCGCATTCGGCCCCATGGACAGGTCGACAATCTTTCCCCTGACAGCGTCCGTCCGGACGACAACGTTGCTGTTCTCGCGGACCTCGCGCTCGTTGCGGCCGCGACATCGCACAACCACCTGGATATTTGTCTCTTCAGCGTTCGAGTCGGAGTCAAAGTCGCGCTCTTTGCGCTTGGTGCCGACGGTGCTGGCCGAAATGACCGACTCGGATGGCGACACGGCGCCGTTGCGCTCATGCCGCGACACGGTCGACGACGCATATCGTGTTGATGAGGCCGCCCTCGTGCCCGCTCTCACGCTGGCACGGCTGCCAGCGGCGGCGCGCACGCTCGACGACATGGCGATCCGGCTATGCTCCCGCTCGGAGCGCGTTGGGCGTTGGAAAGCCACGATGGGCAGCTGTTGAGGGGTCGGCTGGGAAGAATGGCGGTGGTGGGTGAAGAGCTGACTATTGTTGTTGCTGCTGGTGGTGTTTCGAGCGTGTCCCTCCGAGTCTGTTCTTGCGCAAGGAAGAAACTGGCACTGATTGAAACTAAACGGACAAGAGTTGAGACTCCAAAACCTTCAATCTTCAGTGGCGCGCGGGGGGGATGCCTGCAGAAGGATTCGGTAAGGCTGCTGGGAGTATACGGAGTATACAACTACGTATTGGCCTTGTTTGGAAGCGTGGGTCGTTTCGGCGGCCAGGATCAACATTGACAGGGCGGCTGTCGCCACGGCAACGCACTCTTGATTGGTGATAGCCCGGCCGCTAGATCCAGTGCGCCTCCATTTCTTCTCACCTGGTTGGTCAAAGACTAGAACATCTCATTCGTCAGAGAGTCTATGCTTTGGGGATCCTCACTGGCTGCATCCGCTCTTGTTAGAGACAGTTCATTTCGAGACAGACCAGCCTGTAACTGGCCATGTGTGTTTCGTGCTCCGATATTAAACTGGTTGAGTCTTTGAGACAATAGCAGTAAGGGCGCCTCTATTAAGCTGACACCCTGTGTAGCCTCTTCATATAACCACTGATAGAACCTCCTAATTTATTGTCAGATCGTGTAGCGTCTTTCAGTCATCCAATTGATTGGGAGCTGTCCGGGCTCCCACTTACTGCCACATCTCAATGCCCCTCATCGTTATTATAGCATACTGGTACATATCATGCCTCTCTAGTAGTTCCCCGATCAAATCAAGCAACAATACAACTCCTTACACTTGTGGTATCATGTTATCCATCGTGACCTTTCCTAATCGGCTTACTATTCCGTATCCATCTTGTCACCGTCGTCTTCTTGTTTCGTCTCGCCTGCCGGCGCCACTACGTTCTCTGCGTCTTTCTTGGCATTGGCGGCGTCGCTGTCGTCCTCTTCCTCGTCTTGGTTTCCATCTTCCTTGATCTTCTTGACAGCATCGCCTTCCAGATCCTGCTCTGCCTCTCGCTTCGTGCCCACACTCTCTGCGCTGGGACTCTTCGCCTCATGCTCGCCCTCGGCATCTCCATCCGCGTCCGCGTCCGCGTCCGCATCCGCGTCTACGTCGCCCTCTGCCTGGGGTTCGTCGTCGTCGTATTTGCGGCCAACCGCGGCCTCGACGTCGATACCCTGCATACCAAGGCCCCCCTCGCCCACATAGCTCGTCGTTGCAGACTGAGGGCCGGTGTCGTTGACGCCAATCTCCTCTGGGCCTCTTGCATGCGGCGTTTCGTCTTCTTCCTCATGAGGCTCATCTTCCTCTTCCTCTTCCTCTTCCTCCTCCATCGGAAGATGCTCTCCCTCGTGGCCGCCCTCTTGAACTCGCGATAGCTGGCTCACAGGGACAACTCCTGCGCGCTGTTCCTGGCGCAAGAGTTCACCCTGAGTAACTCCTCTGTGCCCTGTTGACGGAATTCCATTCACACTAACGGAGACGGTCTCGATGCTGCCCACACCATTTGGTCCATCGATAGTTTCGGTGCTCTCACTGTGGATCTGGGCTCCGGGGGTGTCTTGTGCACTCTCAGGGCTTCGTCTCGTCAACCATGGAATAGGAGTCAAGAGAGCTCCTCCTAGTGCCTCGTCCGTCCCCAAAGCTGCTGTGGTGGGATTGCTCCAGGCAACCGAGACTGCCGGATCCCTGGCATCTTCACCGTTGAGATGCATAGACGACATGTCAGGGATAGGCGGCGGGAGAGGAAAGGTATCTGTCCCCGATGTCACCTGCACAACACGATCAACAGCGTGCAAGTAAGGCGCCAGCGCCTTGTAGTGTGCGCGAGGCCGCAGGATCAGCTCGGCAAGGCGCTGGATGGTATGGGGCGGGAATGTCTCAAAGGTCTGGAGGTGGCTGGTGATGACCCGGAGCATGTCGGCAAGCTGCTTAGGCAGGGATCCCTCGATAGGCTGCGTGCCTGGCAGCGATTCGGTATGCGCATTCTCCTTGTCGGTTTCTTGGGACGACTCGGGTCGCGGAGAAGAGGGCGGCGGGGACGCGCGCGTCTCGACAGCGGGCTCGGGAGGTGTCGGTGGCGGAGGAAGGCTGGGAATAGGAAAATCTTCGTGCGCGATCTGGGAGGCAGACAAGGTCAGTCCGTTGATTGCCCGCTGGTGAGGAAGCGAATTTGCGGGTATACCTGGTCGAGTCTAGAGAGCATGTCATTGCGCAAGGCGGGCCAAGACTCCCTATGATGGTCAGATTTAATGCGCAAGACGTTGTCCAACAACGAGCTTGGACGTACCTGTCGACTGCGGCGCCGGATGCGACCTGGCTGAGAAGCCCGTTGTCGCTGTCAACCTCCATGATTCCGCGGTGTGCGAAAGTTCAACAGCGCAAGATGGGCACGAACTGTAAGCCGAAAGATGCGACTTACCAGCCGTGGAGCTCCAAATGTGGGGTTGCAAGTAGGGGGGTTGAGTTTCCCCGCTACATGCATACTAGCGAACCCGATTGCGCTCTCGATTCACAGATTGTAATGGTAGATAGAGCCTCAACTACGTCATACTTGATGGCTCGTGGAAACCGTTCGTTGTGAAACTATCTCAACAAAGAATCAGTCTCTATTTCTAGAGATGGAAGCGGAACTCTACTAGTAATAGTGGCAACCACAATATACTCTTTCCAAACAACATACTGGCAGTTATGATAGAAGTCTCTTGAACAAAGAGGACGTGTGTCTTGGTTGATAGTCGCAGCTAAAAGCAACAATGGGATCAATATGAGAAATCAATAAAGGAAAAAAAAAAAAAGCCTAACTCGAGCAGCTATCATCATAAACATCATCATCAAAATTGATGAGGGTTATATAACCACCGGGACGGATCAAAGATAGCCTCAAACTTGACCGCATCATACGTGCCAATCGCACAGCTCAAGTCATGGAAGCCCTCGAGGCCCGTGACCGGCAAATCCTGCTCAGCATCAGTCTCCTCATGCAACGCCCACCCGCCTGTCATTGTTCCATTGCGGGTGAAGAAGATGTCGACCTGCGGCTTGAGCTCACCGACCGGCCGAAGCGTCATGCCAATACCATACGTCTCACCGCGGCGGAAATCCTGCGTAAAGTCCCGACCGCCCCAGCGGTCGTTGACGTACTTGTGCCCATCGTCGCCGTGCACCGCCAGACTGCCCCGGTGCCAGCCCGGCATGCGGAACGACGGGTAGGGCAGCGCGGTGAAGCCCATGGCGAGATAGACCTCGGGGCTATCCTGCGCGATCCGGACTTCGTAGTAGATCGTCCTAGGCTGGCCAAGGCGGAGCGGGTCGTGCTCGGTGACGGAGTAGAGGGGCGGGTAGCCGATGATGCAGCGGTCAGGCGAGTTCTTTCTCGTCCAGCCTTGCCAGTGTCCAGGGCTGACCCAGGTGAGCTTGCCATTGAAACCAACGGGTTCCATGAGACGGATGTTGCCCGCCTGAAGAGCCGACTTTCCAACCTGGTCGAGGTAGAGCGGTTGTGAGATGGGATACGCCTGGCACCAGTCCTCGCCAGCGATGGCCTCTTCCTCGGTGGCATTGCTCGTGGGTGACCTATCGTAGCCGCTGAAGATGGCCGGAGGCGGTGGGAACAGCGAAGTATCAGGTACGGCTACCTCCCAGTCATGCTTGGGCTGCGCGGCCGCAGCTGGCGGCGGTCCTGGTGGAGGAGCATACTGCTCCGATGACGAGGATTTTCCGGGAGGCGGACCTGAAGGGGGAAGATACTGCTGGCTTACCGACGATTGCGCTGGAGGCGGCCCGGGTGGAGGGGCGTATTGCTGCGATGGTGGCCCTTGTCCCGGTGGTGGTCCTGGAGGGGGAGCGTATTGCTGCGATGAAGATTGTCCCGGTGGCGGTCCTGGAGGAGGAGCGTACTGCTGCGATGAAGACTGTCCCGGCGGCGGTCCCGGAGGCGGCGCAAAGTCCGAAGCCTGCTTCTTGTCCGGGGGAGGACCCGGCGGTGCTGTGTAACTCGACTCTCCAGCGAACTGGTTCGGATCATTCTGGGGGTTGTATTTGCTCTTCTTCACATCCCCCTGGCTCTGAGACGACGCCGGTCTCTGCGCTGGACGCGGCGCTGGCTCGCTGTCGCGCTCGTCCTTGCTGCCAAAACACATGATGTGATGATGCTGCTATACAGAGCGGCGTGCTTTGTGATGGAAATGGTCAAAGCGAGCTTGGACGTCGTTGATGATGGATGAGCTAAAACGGGATTGGCCACAGGTGACGCAGCCAAATGCAACCACTTTACCCAAGCCGATGAGTTCAACGACAGCGAAACAGTACAAAATCCACAGTTTCAGTGGAAATCCAGCACTTGAATGAATAGAAGGAAGCGTCCCCTTCATGTTTCGCCCCTCGTTCTTTATTTGAATCAGCAGATACCAAGTCGGGGCTGTGCCACTGTCATGCCCAGCTTCCGCCAATACCACGCCGCTTCGGGCCTGGCTGGCCTGGCTCGCGCCTGGGCATTGGATTCAGTTCTTGCGGGGGCAGCTGATGATGAAAAGCACCGCCCATCTGGGCACAGCCTTTATTTGGGGTTCTTTGAGGAATGGGTCAGGATTGAAGCGTGGATCTCAGCATTTTGAGGGGCCTCATCCCTACCCGTATGATGCGGCACTACATGAGGCAAAAGACAGATACCCGAGGTATCCGAGCTTAACACAAATAATCAAGCATTACGTATTCAAGCAACAGGTGTACATATCTAAAAGTCATCATGGGTGAATCGACGTCTATCAAGTCCGATGGAGGTGTGAGCTGTTAGAAGACGGTATGAATAGCCGACACAGACTGAACGTTTATTCTAGACAGGCAATTTATCGTGGCTATAATATCGACCTGGGGTCGTCCCCCAAAAGATTTCTGGCCAGGCAAGGTCCGTATGCGGACTGTTAAGACCGTCATTGGCCCTCACCGACCACGTCCAGCTTTAGAGATAGATCAGGCACCCCAATCACTGGCCTCATTTGCGTCAGGGTAGAAGAATGCAACTACAGCAATGATGACGTACACTGCACACAGCAATGCACCTTCAAGGTAGTTGCTTCTGCCATCGAGAACTAAGAAGTTGACAATGAACGCTGACACAAACAGACAGACAGTCTCAAATAACGTGAAGTAGAGTGTCATATCGCGGTCCATGCACCAGCCGATCATAACAACAAGGGGGGTGATGAAGATGGCAATCTGGATCGAAGAGCCAACAGCAACGCCGATGGCCAAATCCATCTTGTTCTTCATCGCCACTGTAACGGCCGTAACGTGTTCCGCCGCATTGCCAACAATAGGCAGGATGATGAGACCGATAAAGATTTCTCCAATCGAGGATGACTCGACGACATCTTGAATGGAGTCAACCAAAAACTCGGCGCAAACCGCAACCAAGGCCGTGGAAAGGAGGAGAAGGACGATTGAGCCGACATGGGACAGATGCTCTAGCTCGTCATCCTCTCTGTCGGCCTGTTGGGCGCCAGCGGCGTTCAGTGACATCAATGGCACCTGAGATGGCAGCATGGCTCCTGGAGGACGGATCTGAGTGTTGAGGCGGCCCGGAAGCGAGTTGGTGCGCCGAATGCCATAACGAACACGGGGAACGGGGCCACATGGAGCAGCGGGTTGAGCTCCTGGCTCTGGCTTCTCGGTAAAAACTGCGGGCGCGAGGGCCTTGACGGACATTCCTCTCAGGACAGGGAAGGGTAGCCGGCCTCCGCTCGAAGGACCAGCTTCCGCATCGTTGCGTACGGCAAAGTCGACACGCCGAGGCTCACCCTCACCGCCAGATTGCTTGCCATTTTCGGGCACAGTGCTCTGTGGCTGGGTATTCCGTGACTGGACCTCGAGTTCAGCCTTTTTGGCTGCTGCAAGTTCCCGTTTCTTGTTCTTGCGTTGCTTGCGGCGGTGATGACGGCGGCGTCTGTAGGATCGGCGAGGCTCTTCTTCGTCATCAACGGCTTGCTCGCTGCCCTCGTACGAAGGCAGGCGGGGAACGCGAGTCCCCGATGATTCACCCGCGTCTTCAAGCGGTGTGGTATTGGTAGTAGCGAAAGAAGCAGTGCGAGTCTTGGTGTCGGCAGTGTCGGCAGAGGTGTTACTAGATCTCCGATGCCGCCGAAGCACTTTCTTCATCTTCTTACGCATGGTGCCATGGGACGAGTCAGAATCGGACGAATCTGAGCTCGAAGATGAACTGTCATCGGAACTCGACGAATCCAGCCAGTCGGCAGCGGGGCCAGGAGTCGACTCGGCGTCGACAATGTGCTGGGGCGTTGATTCATACATGTAGGCATGGGACTTGAGCTGGAAGAGCAAGTAGATGACATATACAAGAAGCAGGATCTAATGACTAATTAGCAGGAAACTTGCGTGACAGAACAGGTCTAAAAACTTACCACACTGGTGCCACGGCTGATCTTGAGGGACTGAGCATCGGCGACGGCCGTATCGCTGAAAGAGGCGTGGAAAGCGGTCTAGGATGAATCGTTAGTACTGAGAAACGCCTGGATAATCAGAAATAAGACTCACTGGTAACACCAAGCTGATAACACTCAAACTGAGCAGACAAGCACTCATCTGGGTGACGGTGCTGTTGTAGATCTGCTCCCGATAACGTAGGCCTCCCAAGAAAAATGCCATGCCAAGGATAAGTAAAAGGTTGGCGAGGATTGAACCGAGCAGAGAAGCCTGGACGATCCGAATCTCGTTCTTGACCAAAGCGATGATGAAGATGATGAGTTCAACGGCGTTACCAAAGGTAACATTGAGCAAAGCACCGAGGGCATCGCCCATCTTACGCGCCACAGACTCAGTTGCAAAGGCCAACAGTCCAGCCAAAGGGATGACAGCGATGGCATTCATGCCAAAGACGACACCGGGATGGATGCCTTCGACCTGAGAGACAGCAATGCCGACGGGGACGAAGATGAGCAATACGTTGAGCCAGCTGTAGGTGGCAGCCAGCCGAGCATTGCGACGGATCTCGCTCATGATGTTGCTCTTTCTATTTGTATTTGATGTCTCCTGAGGTGGTTCCTCAGTCTTGGGAGGAGTCTCTATGAAAGACCCCTGTCGTGCAGACTGAGAAGATGCATGGGACGGGACTTGCCCAGCAGATGGTATATTGAGCTTGCCATTGTGAGAGGCATGATAGCTGCTGTTTTGGACCTTTTCATCGAATTCGTCTGGACGGGGTTGTTGATTCAAGCGAAGAGGGCTGCCTCCAGAAGCCGTGGGCGCAGAAGGAAAGATCCCATGCGCTACAGGTTGTGCACCAGAGCGTCTGCCATCTATATCGGGGGATTCAGAGGAGGTTTCCTTCATCGAACAGGATTTTGTCTCTTTCGGAATGTACAGGGCTGTACAAGAACTATCTGGATTGATAGTTGGTTGGGCCTTTTAGGTCGGGTGTAAGTGAAGGAGAAGGAGAAGGGCCAAGAGGTCAAGGCCTTGGCTTTAAGGTGTGAAGAGCTGTGCCAAGTTTCCCAGATCGGGGATAGAGGCAGGAGGCCCCTTGCGCTTTCGTAGTGGCGTTGGTGGGGGCTTGGCGCGCTTGTTGTGAGCTACCCCGAGAGGCGTAATGATGTCGTAGACCAGCGCTAGGTAAGGTAAATCCGCCGGGCTACAATTCGATGACTACAGTGAGCGTAGCGAATTGATTGGCTGGGCTGCCAGAGGCAAAGTGAGGCGAGGCTGTACAGCACCGAGAAGTTGCCGTGGGGCCAGGGATTCCATCCCCAACAGCATCTGGACGCTTCTGGCGGCGACTTTCTGCGATTCCAACAAGCAAGCTTGTCTATAATGTCCAGCTCTCGAGATCTCTGATCGGAATGAATCGTCTTATTTTCACCGAAACTGGTCACAACCATCATTCAGCATTTGGAAGGTCAATCCCTTGATACCCACGCCTTGCACGCAGGCGCTCCAACAAAGAGACTACTGGGGACATTCTACGTAGGGCAGGCCGCACACGCTACGGTAACAAGCTTATCGGCAAGATCCCCGTCTTTCTCGGATGCGGCGTGCCGACTTTTGCTTGGCATGGCCTCTTGTTGAGTCGCAGCCGCTCACGGGGTCTGAGTACTAAGGTAGTGAGACCAAGCTTATCAGCGTCAGCCACGGACTTCTGCACTTCGAAATGATCAGTAGCAAACTAATTTTCTTTTTCTTTGTAGTAATTTCCCCGTTTCAATTTCAAAGTTATGATATGATAGTTGTAAATTGGTTCCCCGCAAGGTGCTTCCGCCCGTTTGGCGCCCACGTTTCTTAGACCCGTGCGCTGTTGGTCTGTCAGTCAATTACGCAGTTGTTACTGGCGTCGCCTTGTTGTCGTCGCATCTAAGCTCTGCCAAAAAGGGCAAAGGATCGACAGGGACTTTGATTCCGATCGTGGCTTTTCAATGTTCCACGGCAAATGTCGTCAATTATCCGGGCATGAGTGGACTCAGCAACCAGGAATCAAACAGACACCGCTTCAACTTTCTCACCAGCCCCGTGACGTAATCTAACAGGTTTCGTCACACCCAATCTCCACTGACCAACGGTCTCCAAACACTAGGGCCAGTTCTCGACACGGCCGAAACGCAGATCTGACCGCGACAGCCACGTTGGAAGCCAAGCCAAAAAAGCATTTGACGACCAACTGAAACTGGCTGGCTGAGAGTTTGCTGCGACTTCACTCTTTTGATTAGCGCAGCAATTAGACCTCAGACCACTTATGTAGGCGGCCAGTACGTGTGTAAACGCTCTGAGACGGCGTGGCTAGGAGAGTGCGTACGATCTGGACACTTTAGGACCATGCCATTTCAATCAACCAATGTTAATCGCTACATAGATCTCCTCCTCTACCCCTTATAAGGTATGTCTAAGTATGATATATGGCGGCCCGTCTACCACAGCTTCTTCGGAAATAACCACCTTCCACCTCGTGAATACAAACAGCTCGAATCTGTTGAGTCAACCCCTCAAAGCTTCTTCATTCTCGATAGCTAAGTTTCGCTCCATCCCTAATGCCGATAAGACAGCCTTGAGATGCGTGTATAGTAACAAACAAATAAAAAACTCGGCGACTTCCATTGTCGCAGCCAGGACTTGAAAGGCCCGGGTTGTCCAGCCCTTGCTTCGTTCTCGTCTGCTGCTAGGTCTTTCCACTTCGACTAAAAAAATGTGTATGTAGGGGACTGAAAGCCATCCGGAACTACCTCATAATCTCAAACTCGTATCCTTTTACGCCGTGATCTGAGTGCGTTACGAGGACCAACTCCAGGCGGTCTCCAAATTTGCTGGTGGGTGTTGTCGAGAAAACTCGGTTTCATCCCTCATTATTGATAGCTGAATATGTATGGTGATAATGCGTCCCGACAAAAGCATAAATAGACAATAACGATTATGGCATCCAACATGAAATATTGGTGCGCAAACTTCCAGACAAGAGATTCTCAAATTGAGTCGGTTCGCCGTTAACTCCAGGTGCTTCTCGCATGCTTTGTTCACCGGTCTTCGCCGCCTCTCGCCTTTCCGCGTCTCCTAAAGAAATCCATGACGCGCTTCGCGGCTCCGCTGCTACCTTCGTGGCCCCTATAGTCGTCCTGGTCATAGGCGTCCGTGAATCGCTTGTGACTCTTGTGAAGTACTCCTCGATTTTCGCGGCTGCCGCCTACTGGACGTCCATCATAGCCCTCGGATTCGGTAAAGTCTCCCTGGTATGGTCGGGATCGCGGCTCGTTTGGAGGTCGACGCATGTCAATGGAAGATTCGGAACCAGTGTTCAGATGAGCACCAGACTGCATGTATGATGGTACGGCGGTGGGGCGTCTGCTGTCCTGTTGGGCCGACCCATAACGTTGATTATAAACAGGGCTGGAGTTGGCCGTATCTTGCTGCTGGACCTGATCATAGCCAGCATCAAAGTAAGGCTCGCTGCGCCGAGCGTCGTCATGGGCACCATAGCCTCGAGGCTGATCATTTCGGGGATTCTGGATGGGTAAGTCTTGCTGAGAATCCGCCTCAGATCCCGTAACGCTACCGTGGTCTTTTCCAAGCCCGATGGCCTTGACCAGTGAGAATCGCCGTCGGTCTTGCTTGTCGCCAGAACCTTGAGAGCGAGGAATGCTGCCACTTCTCTTCTTACCAAGCCCCAACGTGAAAGATCGGCGAGATGCTCTCGAATCAACCGAGGGCCTCGGACCTGACTCTTCGCTGCCAGGAAGCATGGTGTTGGACATGCTAACGGGAGGATACTTTCTCGACTTGTCTCCAAGCTGCTCTGGTCGTTTCTTAGCACGACCTCCGAAGATGGATCCACTACGGCCCATGATCTTGCTGCCAAGGTCACCCAAGGTATTTGATCTTTTATGGCCCCTTCCTTCACGCTTGGGCTCGTTCTGGCTAGTGTTCATCTTCATCACCTTGGGCGGAACACTGCCCACGTTCTTCGCGATGTTCTCGTCGTCATGGGGGGAGGGCTGCTGAATTCGACCCTGAGCATTTGTGTCGGCAATCGAGGGAGGCACGGGCTGGCTATAGTTGCCGCGGGACTGCACGCCCATTGAGGCAGACGATTGCATGGAACCTTGCGTATGTGGCCTGGCTGAAGGGTTGACACCAGTCATGTAGGCATTATCGGAGGTGGCGCGGGTGTCACGGCCAGGTCGCGCAGGAGGCACACTCTTTTGGGTGCTCTGCGGTCGCCTGGATTGTGTTGTCCTGGCAGAATTATCCTTGGGCAATGGAGGCTCACGAGGCAGTGGTTTCTCGATAGGAGCGTCAGGGACTCGAGGAAGTACCTGTGAGCCAGAACGAGTACTAGATCTAGCGGCTGCGGCTTCGGCCCCTCGCTGGGTCTGTGTCGTGGGAGCCACATATTCAACCTGGACGGTCCGGCGCTTTGTATCCTTGGGAGTACGGTGACCAGACTCGGCCTCGGGATCGATGTTGCCATGGGTCTTGTTCAGTCCTCCAACCACAGGAGGGTGGGAATGCTTATGTTTGGCAGCCTCACGGACCGAGGAACTTCTGGCGAGAGTCGGAGCTTCAGCGTAATCGTCTGAAGCACTGCCCGTGTTGGGGACTTCAGAGGGTAATGTTGTCGAGCTGGTAATGAACTCAACCAGGTTCGCATATTCGCTCAGCCAGCTGTGGCGAGCGACCTCGAACAGGTCGGCTCTTTTGCGTGGGTTCGGGACGAGGATGCGGCGAAGGAGGTCTCGAGCGTGCGGTGTGACATACTCGGGGAATGTTAGAGGAGTAGTCACGATGTACTTGTATAGGAGATTGATATTGTCGCCTTCGGGGTTTGCCGGGTCGTCATCGAAAGGCAGGTATCCTGCCAGCATTGCGTACTGTTTTTGCTGAATTAGCAATGCACATAATCTTTTAGTAGGATTTTCACTCACCAAGATGACACCGCAACTCCACACGTCCACCTTCCGTCCGGTGTAAAGAGAATCACTGACAACTAGCTCAGGAGCAGCGTAGCAGGGGCTACCACAGCTTGTTTGCATGAGATCACCCTTTCTAGAACCGCTGGCCTTGACACGGTCTAGACCCATGCGTTTCACAAATTCCCTGTCGGTAAGATTAAGTTCCTCCTCCTCCGTCAAATCTTCAACGGTGTCAAAGGTATTGGCAAAGCCAAAGTCGGTAATAATGATGTTGCGGTTGCGGTCCAAAAGGAGGTTCTCTAGCTTGAGATCCCGGTGTACAATGCCCTTCTTATGTAGATAGCCAACACCAGAGATGAGCTGAGCAAACAGTCGCCGGGCGGCATTGTCCTTGAGGTATCGGTGGTTCAAGATGTAATCAAATAGCTCACCACCTGACGCGTACTCGAGGATAATACCAATGTGCCTGTCGGTCTCGACCTTGTCGATAAGTCGCACAATGTTGGGGTGCTGGACACCGCGCAGAATGGCGACTTCGCGGTAGATCTTGGCGAATCGAGACGGGTTGCCGCCAACACTGTCTCTCTTAATAAGTTTAATGGCAACCTGTAGCGTCTTGTTAGCCCAGGTTCGTCTCAATATCAAGAATGTTAAGGGCCGTGAGGGTGCCAACTTACCTGGACGCTGCTATCCTGCTTCCAACCCAACTTGACCTTGCCAAACTCGCCCTCACCGATTGTGTTTCCCAATATGAAATCACCAAATTTTGTGTTGCCTTTGTGGCTTCGGCTGTGGTCATGCCGGCTGCGTTGGCGTCGCTCCTCATGTTGATCGCCGGTTGCGACTACAGGAGGTGGCGCGGCGGCGTCATCATCATCCTGGCTTGTGATGTGATTCCGCGCCCGGCCGTTTGTATCTTGTGCAGCTACCATGGCCTTGGGTAGGCTATCAGTGGCTTCGTGGACGGATTTCGAGGGCGTACTGTGGGCGGTTCGGATAGGCATTGTGGTCGTAGAAGCCCTGTCATCTCTGTTGCTAGATCGGGCAGCGGCTTCGGCTCTGCTATTCCGGTGACTGTTGTCTGTAACAGCGGCCGAATTGTCACGGGATCCAGGTTGAGATGGGTCAGTCTGGCCTCGACGGGGAGAGTTGGACATTTTGTCGTTCGAATAGTTTGCTCTTCGAGAGCTGCCACTCTGCTGGGTGGATGAAGTCCGGGGGGGCGCGACAGGAGGCATGTTGCTGGGCCGATCGGCGGATGGCTCTTGTTCGTTAGGTGCGGCAGCGGCGACGGGGGGGACAAAGCCGGAAGCTAGATGGTAAGCGGGCGAGGGCGCAGCGTCGCTCGACTTGCGTGAGGGAGGTCGCCGCGAAGAAGAAGAAGATGCAGCCGAGGCCTGCTGGGCATTGTACGCCTGGCTAGTAGGAGATGAGTGCGAGGGCCTGTACTGGCGGCTGGACGGCGTCGCCAAGGGAGACGAGGCCAGAGCGGTGTGTTGATGGGGAGCTGTCTGCAGGGCAGCGGACGACATCTTTCAGGCCCAAAACGCGTCAAGAAGCCGAACGGATGAAAGTCGTTGACTGTGCTGGCACAAGAATTCGCAGATACAAGCGTATGGAGGTTTGTGGCAGTGGCGCTCAAGAAATCCAGGCGGCGACGCGAAATACCAGAACGAGATACCTGGCAGTTTCAGACCACAAAGAATCGGGGGATGCGCAAGGCCAGGGTAGAGGACCGCGGCTGGCGAATCGAGGAGCTCCAGGGAGCAGTCGTCAGCGATTAGCTCGGGAAACCGTTTCAAATTACCAATGAAACCGGTTTCTCGACTATCTCATGGTTCGTCGCGCGCAGAATCTCGGTCGGTCAAGCGCGATTGCTCGGTATCGTTTGCTTGGGGTTCCAAAACGCTATGTACAGGTAGTTTTCTTCTGTCGTGGGTTGTGGGAAGGATGCGGTGAGAAGGTTGGAGCTATCAGCGCGACGGCTGGCTGAAGTTGGGAGCGCTCGATACCGGATGTATTGGCGCCTAAGATAGTTGAGATTGTGGTGTGTTTTTTTCTTGGTGGTGGTGGTGGTGGTTGTTATTGTGGCTGCTTGCTCTTGTTGCAAATGCTTATCAACTCCCTTCTTTGCACAGGCGATATGCGACGGAGACAAGATGGACGGCCAACGCTCAACACAAACGCGCAACAACCGAACGCCGAGTGCAGAGGGAGAGCAGAGAGAGGTGATCGCCAGGAACAGGCGAGGCTGGAGGAGAAAAGGAACGGGGCAGAGGTTGATTAAACGGAAACGAGAAGCGCCCCGGGCAAGCCAACAGCAGATGGTGTGAGGACCGAGTTTGAGTTGGGGCCGCGCGCGCTCAAAGGGTGAAGGGAGGGTGGAGGAGGAGGAAAGGGACTGGAAATGGGACCAGCCGAAGGGGAAGCTGGGAGCAACCTTCTTACTTACCTTGGCCAAGCCAACTGGAAGCCAAGGAAGTTATGGTACAAGTACGTACTGTTGCACCAGGGCAGCACCTTGGGTTAGTGGAGGTAAGGCAGGTACTTGGACATAATTACAACCTGGAACCCGGCCTCTCTCGCGCGCATCCATGAAAGGGCATCGAGGCAAGGACCTGACGCTTTAACGCTCGCTCCATCGCGCTCCTAGTAGCAGGTACTAGTAGACTCAGAGACTCGGGCGCCAGCGCGAAATTGACGAGATGAGACTTGGGCTGCAGGTGTGGAGCCCCCTCCGCTGGCGTCGACAGCTGCTATCCACCGGCGGGACAGGTACTGGTCGCTGACCAAACTGGGCGTCTCCCCACTGGGAAAGTGTTGCAAGACAGGTCTTTTTTCGGGGACTTTTAGTGGGTGGAATTCCCGGGCAGCCTGCCATTCCTGATGCAAGGAGGATGCGTTGGAGTGAAGGGGTACCATTTCCGGGTACCTGAGCAAGGTACCGCTACCCCTGAATCTAGCGCCGTGCCCCGGCGAAGCTACGCCTCGGCTGGTACATGAAAGCCGCCGTTCCTGCAGGTACAGCTGCCGGGGACGTCCGAAATGGACTCTCCAACAGCTGGAGCTCCTAGCCCCAACTCTCATCCCATGATGGATCCCTTTCTCCATCCGTTGGCACCACGATCTGTGATGGGATTGATACTTCTCATCGACAAGGTGAGCGAAGCCCAGACAAGAAAAAATTCATCCAGACTTGCTCGCTAGTAAGAGATTTGACCAGCTTGTGTCCGAATGATGACGGAAGAGCCGAGAGCCTTGGACCAATCCTTTTTCCAAATGTGAGCAATTACTCGGGCCTGTGCACATGGTTCGTTCTTCATGGTCCGGGCTCATATTGCGGTCGGCGCATGGTGAAGTTGTTGTTATTGTCGGTCGCGCTCATGACCGGGAATGATGATAATGATGACGATGCTGATGCCCCCGACAACAGTGCTCTGGTGAGAGATGGGCCACGGGCATCAGGCGTCTGCTATGGGGATTGGCCCATGGAGTGCCATGGCTTGCAATCGTCATTCTGGCTCTCTTCGAGATTGGGGATCATGCTCCCATGCATCCATCACCGAATCACGCTGGGCCAATGCTCACACCATCATGTCCCTGGGCTGGATTTCGGTGGTTCTCCGCAATTTTAAGAGCTCTCCCGTGCCCTTGAGGTGAAGCTACGTCTGGAGCTAGTCCCAAGATCGCCCAGCCGGGAGACTGTTAAGGAAGCTCTGCTGGTCTGACGTCGCTTGGAACGGGTTCAAAGCCTATCACTACGCCCGCTCAACGCCCAAATAACGATAAAGCTGGCCGCCACCCGCTTGCGAGGCTCGGAATCGATTCGATATTGCGTGCTGAATGCCTGATCAGGTTGCGACCCATGTATCAAGTGGGAAGAATCATAATACGAGCCACAGAAGGGCCAATATAGGGTCATTGCTCAAGGGAGGACGGTGCCCCCTCCAGCGCAAGGCCGTACTCCGTACCGAGACGGCACAGTTCTTCGGCCTCCTTGAACAACAGCCCGCATCTGACGGGCTGGCATTGACCAGTAATCAAAGAAGTGGACTTCTCGAGTCCTTCCAAGGAGCTTGTGTTGACGCTCTGGCCGCGCAGCGAGATTGCTACAGTACCTTACTCAAGCCATGACATGGTAATTAGCTGGCATCCATCTTACAGACAGCAGACTGAAGTCAAGGGACCAAACTTCGGCCACGCCGCAAAGGATCGATGCCCTGTGCTGGAGTAGCAGAGAATGACAGCTGGGAAAACGCATGCATAAGTCAACGCTGGGCCGTTGGGGCGCTTGATATGCCAACTAAACCACTGCACACCTTATGCTATTGCTGTCGAGGATCATGCATTCGACGCCACCTCATGCAATTCCGATTCTATTTCCATTTCTATTTCCATTTCTATTTCCATTTCTATTTCCATTTCTATTTCCATTTCCATTTCCATTTCCATTTCGATTTCCATCTCAGGAGACATCGCGTCTCTTATTCCACCTCGCCTAAGCCTGTCACTCAAGGTTGCATCGCTTCCGAACTCCATTCGATGCGTTCGCATCCATGATTCGCGGGCAACCTCCTCCATTCTCTTTCCGTAGACCTTCTCGATTGAACAAGCGAGGGTTTTTAAGCATGCATCCGCTGTACTTCCACTTTATTCGAAAAACACGGCCAGAAGCAAAATGACCGGAGCCCATGGACAGCCGTCAAGCTCGGGCCGCTGGCATGATCTTGTCGCGAACTCCATCCAACCACACGTCCCAGATATTTGCCCTTTTACTCTCCAGGATCTCCGTGGCACAGGCGAGCGCTGTTTCGTTCCCGGCAAAAGGATCTGCAACATCTTGTCTCGCCTTCTACTTTGTCGTCACTCTAGAGTGCACTGCGTTCTTGGTTTCTCCGGCCGATACGTGAGTTATGATCAAGGGTGCAAGGTTGAGCTGCAACAACCTCATCCCTACTGCTATGTACGTGGTACTGCGCATAGAGACTACTGCAGTGACAATCACAGGACCCAGCATTCGTGCAGATCTCAATGCATTTCTTGTAAGATATCGCAGGCCAACCCTCGCGTGCCATGTCATCCATCGCCCAGCAATCTTGATCACCACTACCCATCTTCCTCTTGCTATACAGCATCACGTCCCATGCGTGCTATTATTATCCATTTAGACCTGTCTCAGACGGTGGATTACCCAACTTTGCCTTTTATCCTTGCTCAGGACATATGTACATCTCCCGCGATTCTTAGCGCCTCTGCGAACGCTCATGAGTGATGGCCACTCAGAGGTTGCCAACTTACCTCAAACTATCGCTATCAATTTTCACATGTTCGTCTCCCAAATTGCAGACCTCTTACTCATGTGACTGCCTACATTTTATGCGAACAGCCTTTTCAGAAGTGCCTTTCCTCAATCGATGCCACCCCCCTGGCATTTGGCCATCCATCCCGAGACAGGGCTGTCCCTCTTTCCAGAGACTTCTGAAACACCCTAATTTCCATCTCCGATTCTCCCACAATTCGCCCCACGACATTTGTACGAGACTGAGACATAAGTGGCTGCTTTTTTGCGATTCAAGTTCAAGCTTCGAAAGTCCCCGCACACAGTGCTGGAGCGTTACTCCAAGTTGTTCACGAGCCGCATTGAAGACCGGAGATGAGCTGGAGTCCGATTGAAAGAAGCAGGGATCCTGCTGACGTTGATCTGAGCCTGGCAGGGTTGAGGCCTCGAGCTTAGCCATCCGTTTCAGACGTCATCTCCCGGCGTCGCCGTTACTGTCTACCTAGGAACACGAGCTGTCCGTGAGCTCAGCTCAACTCAAGCCTTTGCTGCCGCGTCGGCGTATGCGCGTCCTTTTTCCCAACGCGTTGGGTTGACAGCGGAAAGCTCCATGGGGCGACCATCCACATACTACGAATACTTCCAGCGAGAGCTGTCCCGACGTTCAGCAACTGAAGCGCCCCCATTGACACGTGGCCGTGGGTTGGGCTGACACGATGACCGCCTCATCTGTTAATCCGACTTGGGGTCTTACCAGGATCTATTGATGTTTCGCTTTTTCTGCATTCGAGGTGACTCCGACCTGCATATCGAACCCGAATCGCCTATGCTCTATCGTGGGGGACAATTTTATCATCCCGCCATTGAGCATAACCAGTCCACCTGGCCAGAAAGGAACTTCCAATTGGAAGCATTGCCAACTTACAACTCCGCAGTATGGATCTTAGTTTGATTCCATCGTGGATCTCACGCTTACCGTCCTGATTTCGATTACCTTGCATAGCATCAACCATTCATCCCTGGCAGAAGTGGGGGACAAAAAATCATTGAATCCTGGCTGGGCAGTCACCTCGGCCAGTCTAGTGTTTTCGGCCCCGAGGGGCCTAGTGAATACACTCCTGGTCGTAACCTTTTCAATATCCCAGCCACTACTAATAAACGACGTGTCAGTTAAGCAGACGGCAGTATCCGGAACATGCTCCTGCATTCTAGTTGTCGACTTCATTCTCAGCTGCCGAAGCCCTACGGGAGACTGCCTGTCGCTGATCCCATCTGTGTAAACACGGATTCTAGAAACCAACGATTCTTAATGAATTTGCATAACAGTAACAACCCAGCGAAAGAATAAAACGACAGAAGTGCAGCCACAAGATCAGTTTGGCATTGGGAACGTATGTGCAGACTCGTACGCTTTACAGCAGTAACGCTTTACTCAATCTTACATCGGGGCAGCCTCCCCCGTAGTATATACACCAAGTCAAGTCAATGCGCCAACCATAAATACCAGGTCAGCTTCATATGCTATGTTCAAAGCTTGATAGATATGTCGTAAAAGTCCAAGGCAACGGCAACACCGGTGACTGTTGCCATATATGCGACCAGAATGCCGATGGTGCTGACTGGGCTAGCATCGAGCGTCCGAACTGTCATATTGATCAGTCCAGTTAACAAATTGGCCAGTAGGAAGACAGCCAGGCCATTGCGATTGTAGGCTTTTATCACGCGACTCGTAGCCTTCTCATAGGCTACTTTCTCAGCCTTCCTGTTTTGAGCATTATAGAACGCAGGAAAGAAGACGGTGTCAATAACGGCAAACCCGAGAAGTTGCAGGGAATTGAAGGAAACAACCCAGAGTACATAGGGTAGGTTGGCCAGTCGCCGAGAAACCGACAAGCCGAAACCGTAAGCATAGTTCGTGGACAGTAAGTAGAGTCCCGTCCATATGCCCGCCCACACAGCCATGGTCATCAAGAGAGTGTTTCTCTGAGATCCTGGGCTGGCGGTACTCCTCGGGGGGAAGTTGCGAGGAATGACAAACATGCCTGTATCCTGGCCCGCCAGGAAGATCGCAAGATATCCAAAGAAGCTGAATATACCCTCTCGGTTCATAGAGATCAGGTCAGTCCTCGGTGCCGTAAGGACAAACGCTTTCAGGTTGGTGGTTTCAAGCAGAACTTGATAGGTAATCCCGACCAACAGCGACAAGGCTGCAAAAGAGGGTATCCAGCGAAGTGCAGACTGGAACATGGCCACAAAGGGGGGGAGGAAAGCCAGTGTGAAGAAGAAATTCCAGTGCACACCGTATTCAGTCACATGTTCAGCGTAGTCCAGGCCTTTGACGCTCAAAAGTCTGATGACTCCCAGGACCAACAGTGGGATGGAGTGGCGCATCGAGCGCACAACCCGGTAAGCCAGCGACGTCGTGCGGCCTGTTGTACGGCCTGCTGCTTTCTCTCGTAACACGGGCCTAGCTGCGACGAGACCTCCTGAGAAGACAAAGGAACCGACACCCATGTCCATCAGAGAAGTGCCCCATGTCTCAACCTTGGCAAACCGCCTCGGAAACAAACGAAAATCGACAGCAAGGATGGCGACGCATGTGACAATCAACATGCAGCCCCGGAAATTGGTGAGGAAAGGCTTGGTGGAGAGGACATCAAGCTGTCCAGAACCGTCCTTGGACAGCGCATTTGATGGAACTTTGGCCTTTTTCTTTCGGTTGATCGTGTTCGGCGGGATGGTAAAAATGAGTGCAGCGGGCGCAATCAGCAGTAGATTGAGGAGAAGCGGCGATTTGGAGTATAGTGTGGTAGACAGGAGGATGGCGCCAACGTTGAGGAGGAAATCGACAGCGAAGGCGAGGATAGTATAATGTTCGAAGAAGGACTGGCGGCTTTGCAGAACAGACCACAGGACAAGTGCCACCTATAGAAAACATTAGTATCTAGTTTCGTTTCTTTGCGGGAAATGGCTGGGGAAACAAACCGCGGCAACCGAAGTCACATAGTTGATCTCGGCGACAGTGCCGCCCGAAAGGTTGGACACAAAGTCCTCCTTTTGCTGCTTGTAACTGGCAGAATCAGACATGACAAGCTACAGGAACCCTTCAAGCCTCAGTTCATGTCAGTTTCAGACTGCGTTGGGCACGAAGGGCAGTAAATCGGCGGGAGAAAAGAGATAACGACACCTGTCAAAGTCGACAAGTGATGTGGAAGCTCAGCCTCGCCGGTGATGTCCAGTCGCGGCTCTGGAATGGGCAGGGACCCGATCCAATTGAAGGCTGCAGCTAGCTTAGCCGGCCAATAGGGTATAACGGCTGGCAGCCACAAGGTCTATCACGTGCACCCCCATTCAACGACACAGTACTAGCATCTTCAACTTCCTTTCAGCGGATGAAAGACCAGGAGCGCTCTCAACGTCATATACAGCTCGTATAGCTGCAGGAAAAACAGCCATGGGACCCATGGCTTGGTCCTGCGACGCTTCCTTCAGGCCTCCGTGTCGTTGAGGCCAACCAAAGACGGGCTCTTCACAGCGGACGCCAGCCTCTTGGCGCCTAAGCAAGCCGCGTTTCTTTGTTCTCTCGCAAGGCAAACATGTCTGTCTACCCGTATGAGGGAACCTTCAGCACCAGAGGGCTTTTCTTTGTAGATATCGTTGACTCCAGAGTACGTTGGTGGTGTGGCAGCCGTCGGTTGTTTCTTTCTTTTCTTTGAGCGCCAATACCATTTCATTCCAATGAATAAAATGACAACCATCCGCGGATAAGAGCACTCATGATAATTTCTCTACGGCTCTTCCTCTTAGTTTTGTTCAAGAACTGGGTTGCGAAACACTTTGGTAATTTTCACCTTGCTTGTCCGTTATCGTTGATTGCATTAGTATTGGAATCATCAAACTTGAAACTGGACACCAGCGATTCTCAAACATGACTCCGACCACGACAGAGGCCAGATCTCGTCCTTTCATAGAGCCGATTCGGACCACTGGTTCTGGCTTTAATGCCCGATCTTTCAGGGCCCGTATGGGCTTCAAGAGCCCGGCTTGGTCTGCGTCACCTCTCTCACCTCGCAGCCTCCCTCTCCCAGACATTCAGGAAACTCAGGACAAGCAGGTGCGACAACATGAAAAGGTGGCTATTGAACAGTTGGAACCTCAAATTCGCGAGTCCTCCGAGCTGGAGCCGAGACTGAGCAATGTCTCGTTGAGACCCATCACAGAGCTGGCTCCGCCAACACCAAACACGTTGCCAACTCGGCGTTCTCCCCTTTCCGCGCCTCTCTTTCCGCCGTCCATCTACCACCGAACAACTACCGCGGAGGAGGCGAGAAGCATGTTACTCCATGAACCCGACTTGGAGAGAAATGTACATCCTTCGCAAGTACAAGAGCGCAGACAGTCTGCGCCTCCTGGAGCACTCCACGCGAGAGCCATGCAGCTCGCCCGACAACGGGAACACCTCCGACGAAGAGGCTTTGTTGGTTCATACTGGCCTCGCGAAGCAGATTTGATGGTGACGCCAGTCGAACTTCGCCGCATTTCCATGATCCCCTCGCGCAGTGATGCAGAGCCGCCGTCGCCCTACCCCATGGACGGCCGCCTGACAACCAGTGTAGTTGTGCATTCCCGAGGACGGAAGCCGGTGATTCTTACAAGAACGTTTGACTTGGATGAGTTACGAGCCACTCTTCCAAGTACCAGCCCTGACGATGATATCAACCAAACCAGGCGGGCGTCGGTCGCGACCCTACAGGCCCCATGCAACACCAACAGTGCCAGGCCATCCTCGCCAGCATTCATTACTGAAAGACGCAATTCATATATCGCATTTCCTGAAGCAGATCCGCGTCGACCGTCCACTTTCGGCAGACGAGGCCCCCGTCAAGGATTTTCTCCTGTTCCTATACGTGAGTTACCCTACATCTTGTCGTCAAGAGTAGTCCCAACCCAAATCGTCAAATTTGTTTCGTTTCGTTTGGCTTTCTCCTGACTTTACATAGACCTTGAGTATGCACGCGTCTATCTTCCCGTTCTCGCTGCTATAATTCTGTCCGAAATAGTTTGCCCCGGGGATACCGTTGAGCTTCCACTCCCACACCCTCGAGCCTGGCATGACACAGTTGCCTATGTCTACTCAGGACGGGTTGCGCTCACCGAGTCTATTAGACAAAACATTATTTATCTGGGAGGAAAAGCATGATGAGTCTTTTGTTAAAGAATACTTGGCGGTCAAGGCAAGTACCGGAACCTCGCTAAAGGTATGATGTCCAAGTACGGCGGTTCTCCATTCTTTTTCTTCATGCCCTGTATTACTTGCGCAGTTAGATCACAATATTAGCTGGTGGTAGTTGATTAAAGTTCCCGTCAATCCAATGTCATTCGTACTATACTTAGGCGTATTCTCTTGCACTCATAGCCACAAATACGAGGCCAGCTCGCCCACGTCCGGTAGCATCGGCCTCAATTATTACTCCAGCCTTGATACCACTATTAGCTCGGCTGTGTTCTTATTCGGTGTATTATCTGTACTGAAGTATTCAAAACAGAAACACTTGTGTCCTCGACACGTTGCTCATTCCAGTAAATGAGCAGCGAGTGACATATTAATCCAACGGAAATGACTCCCAGTCGAACCGCAAGTACCTTGGATATCATCAAACCAAAGCAGTAACAGAGCTACATCGTCATGATACGACAGCACGCAAATCGAAACGTGGCTGGATAATATTGATGGTACTGATAGCAGTGTCATGTCACAACACAGAGGGTTTGCAATCATATTTATGAGCCAAGCTTTCCACATCAAACACGACACAACATATCTCGGATGCATCCAGGTCACGCACGGTACCAGGAAGTCGGCAATTATTTCAGACATGCATTACGCAAATAACGTCCTCCGCTCAGTAGGCCAAACCCCTCCCGCGTCGCATGGAAGCTTCTATCGTGGTGTCATCAATTCGAGCTTTCGAGATAGACTCCAGGATCGCCAAATGTCTCGATCAGTTTACCCGACGGTCCTCGATAACTTACGTTAGCTTGAACGGAACTCTCGGTCGACGGCTCGGCCGTGTTGCGGAAGCAATGGCCTTCGATACGACCCCCTCCCTGTAAATAATAGTGGAGAGGACGAGAGACGGCGCGCTGCACGCATGGTCTGCAGAATGCACGCTCAGACGAGCTTGTTTAGGGGCACGCCAGCGATACCGTTGGTTGCCCACCCTTACCTACTAGGTAGGTTAGTACTGTAGTTTTAATCCGGCCCGGTCAGAGAGGTACGTACGGGGTTCAGGGCTCTTACATCTACCTGTTAGCGCAACTTGACGTGCTGGAGATGTTCAGAAAGCGTGGAAGCGATTCTGCAAGGCCAGTCGAAAAAGAAAGCACGCGCTATGGTGCATTTGCGCCGTAGCTCATGCTCCGTTACCCGTTGATATCCTCAGTAGACATACCACGCAGTGCTCGATGTAGAAGCATCAGGTACATTTAGTACTACTTTAGTAGTTAGTAAATTGAGGGTGGACAAAGTACGTGGAAATCCATACGGACAGGTACCGAGTGGCATTCTGTGAAGCATCTCGTACTGGTAGTGGTACAGTAGTGTCAGAATGGCTCGGTCAGGCGGCTACTGCGGCTTGGGATAAATACAAGCGCCAGCCTCGGGGCCGTGGACGATGTCCGACCGATGGTAAGCCGTCGCCGTAATTGCACCCGCCGTCTCAGCCCTTAGGACGGGCGCCCCTCAGCAGAATGGTGGAAACGGTGCTTCAGTACTCCGTATTCGCACAGCTACTAACTGTTTAGTAGGCAAAACCGTAACCCAGCTTCCGCAGGACATGGATGTGCGTCATCTTCGTTGCGCCCAGAGAGCCAAGGGCTGGAGCTAGCTCGAGACAGAGTATCCAGCGAGAGAACTGGAGGAGAGAGACAACTTGTGGAGGAAAGACGCTGTTTCGGAGGGAGGGGCCAAGGTATCATCAGCCGGGGTCTCGACCCTTGAACTTGACATAACCGAGGCGTTTTCTTGTTTTGTAAAAAGCACGAGGATTCAGTCTGGACGCCGTAGTTGACGCAGCCATGTCACATCTTTGGCAAATTTGTGAAAGAAAACGGAGGACTTTGGGGATTGGGGCGTTGTGTGTGGGGCGTTTGTTGGTGTGCCTGTCTTGCTTCTGCCGTAAACGATACGCGACGCCTCCGCCGGCCGATAACGAGCTGCAGCTAGGCAACAAGGGGATAGCCGCTGCGTGGTGAATGAACGGGCATGGCGATCCGTAAACTACGAAGGATGAGCAGGTGTCGTGTTGCTTCGGCCGAATTTGTGAGGAACCCATCAAATTCCGAGGCTTGGATGCAACAAAGACAATCAGGACATGACTTGGAAAAGACTGCCTCTTTAGGTAAGCAGTGTGACAAGCAACTACGGTACAGAGCTTTGGCCATTTGATGAACCTACCTGCCTTACCTTAGCCGACAACCATTCAAACCGTTGAACGATAACCCATCCACGATTGGTCAAGCGGGATCGCTTGCATCTTGTCAATCTTGTCTTCTGGCTCATCTCAGACGCAGGTCCCGTGGATGCAAATCCTCCCGGAGGGGGAGGGTTTAGATGGAGGGGGCATGTTGGATGTGCTCGTTGGCAGATCCAGGCTCAACAACACAGCCAATCTCGGTGACGGTAGGTGATTTTTCTCCAGAGCTCTCTCCCTCTCCACCCCCAAGCCCACTTCATGGAGCCGGCTAGCCACATAAAAGCAGAGTCACTGGGCAAAAATGCTATGGCCATGCCAATGGGCAATGCTGATGCATCATATCAAATTGTTTTGGCTTGGAGACTGGCGGCGGCTCTGCCCTGCTGGAACCCTGGACAGTGCACCCTTGCCCCCCTCTTCAAGGCTTGAGCTCGGACATCCATCGACTGCGACAGCGACTGCGACAGCGACAGCGACAGGGATGACATGAGACTACTGTAGACGGGCCCACGATCGACAGGATCAGGGTTCGTGAGTCCCTGCAAGGCCAAACGGCTTTCAGAGGCACGCTGAGCGTTCGTTGGTGACGAATCAAGCAACCGAACTTGGCTGCCCAATGCGAGGGCCAACAAAATCCCTCGTCTCCTCTTATACAGCGAACTCCTCTGATTTCCGCTGCAACACGCCGGGGTCAGCTTGTGCGGAGCTCATGCAGCCCGCAGCGTGCAATGGGAATATCCTAGAAAGACTGCGGAGTACGGATACACGCACACGTACTGCTAACGTGCCTTGGCTTCTCTTCCGTGCTCAGTTTGCAGCGACGTGCGGTACTTCCACCATATAACCCGACTGCCGACACGGTTCCTCTTGTGAGTACCTAGCTACTGCTGATATGAGAGCAGCAAACAAATGATGCAGGCCAACCCCGACGAGAGGGCGCGTGGCTATGGTAGCCTGTTGCTCTTTGCATGGGTTAATCGCAGGAGCAGAAGCAAGATCGGACTCGAAGACAGCCCACGATGCCCGCCAAGTCCCCAAGCAATCTGATCGTGTGCCCATACTCCCGAGGCGGTCCAATGGGACATCAAAGCCGGTAAAGAACCAACACCACGTTTACTATACAGCACCTCCCGCCACCACTCATCTCGACCTGCATTTGTATGACAGCCTACATAGGACCATCGACGCCGCCGCCACCACCGCCTCCGCCAACTATCTATCTATGCATCCGTTGTGTGCAGCAAAGAAAGGAAGGGGAGCTAGAGAAGACCACGGCAAACGAAAGTGCCAACAGGCTACAGGCGTGGCGATTGCGAATGACGCACCACCTTTGTTGGTCCTCAGAGCAGAGGTTTCCTTAGCAGTAACCAACCCCGCGCCAGAGAGGAGAACTATTATATCAAGCTGCAAGCCAAGCGAGGCTGCGGCCGATCCCACTGCGGACATATTTAGCTTGTCTCCGCCAGCCCCTACAGCCCCTAGTCTTACTCGCGTCTACCCAGCATCGATTCTATCTCCCGAATTCGTCATCAAACCCCTCCCCCTCCTTGCCAGCCCCATTACGTACCCGGGTTGCTCCTCAGCTCACCATCACCATGCTGCGGCTGTACTGTACTGATTCGTAGCAGCTGTACGTAGTTTGTGGAAACTGCTGGTAGCGCACAGCCCGCTTGAATGGCAGTCAGCCTTGTCTTGGTTTGGCCGAGGAGGAGGGGAAAAGCGGAGTTGGGCGCGATGCAACGATCGCGGGGGATTTCCAGGTTGTTGAAGCTCCCCCTCCCCCCCTCCATCATCTGCAACTCATCGCGACGGAGCTAGGACCACGTCTTCCAAGGCGGCCCGCCAGGATGCAACGGTAATCAGAAGAAACCCGGAAAGGACACAAGAGGACGAAACTCTATCGGCCACAGACCACCAGCCATAACTTGGACGCAATGGCCCATGGCCCAACGAGGCAGGACCCTAGATATCTCGGGCCGTATCTGTACCCGAAGCTGTCCAGACACGGCAGCCTTTAAGCTTTGTGGCGACCTTTATCGTCATCTTCCGGCGCTTGCAATTGACAAGCTGAGATAGCCCAAACCCCCAGGCAGTCAAAGATAGCGCAATCTGATCCAAGATTCTGGCCATCACACACATCACACTTGCGGAAAACGAGGATGCATCAGACACATCCATTCAGACCCTTGGGTCTCTATGGGTCTTGTCTTACCT